>PVHP010004873.1:0-68541 GCA_004024765.1 Zapus hudsonius
TGCCCCCCAAACATTGCCACAGACCTAAGAAAATTTTCTTTCCAGAAACACATGTGTGAATACTGTATAATCTCAGGAGACCGGCAGCCAACCCACTGCCTCCATAGGAGAAGGCTGTAAGGCACGACTTGCCAGCAGGATAAATTTGCTGGAAATGAGAGACTACTGTGTGCTCAGCCTCACCCCATCCCAGGTGCAGAGAACCTTATGGGAGAGGGGGCAGAAAGACTACAAGAGCAGAACGATGGAGAGGAGGGCTGTGAAATGGTGACTTTTAGAAATAACATGACTGTTACACTCACGAACTATTACACTCACAGCAGCTGTGGTTTCCTGCACAAGACTGAGTCTGTGAATACATCTCCATCGATGGGGACAAGGTACAGGAGACTCCCCACATCCTCAAAGAGCTAATGGAGTGCACATCTGTGGTGTAGCAACTGGTAAATTGCCCATTCTGTGGTAAATAACCCCATACACCAGATCATGCAAGCAGGCTAATTTAACTAATTGGCTAAAAAGACATCAAAATAAGATGGTGATTATTGAAGAAGAGTGTTAATGGGAGGGGAAGGGGGATAAGAGAATATAATTGGGGAGAATAAGATCAAAATACATTTTATATGTGTGTGAAAATGTCAAAAATGGAAAACTAAATAAATAAAACTATAAAAAACCCTGAAAAATAGGCTGATTGTTCACAATCCTAGTTTTGAGTGGATCTGTATACTTTGAGTAATAGATAATAATTATTGGTTAAAATATGACAAGTGGTGACTTATAATATTTAATTTCCCATTCAAACAAGACGTCTAGCAGTAGAAGACCCAAGAAGTCCAATGTTAGTGACAGTTTCCTCATCAAAGACCTTGACATTTTCCTATTCTCTGGTACTTCCATTTACAGGATAGGGACAGTCCCCTGTCCAATCCTTCTTCAACCCTGTTCAGAAGCCTGAAGCTGGAGGACAGGACAGGGACAGCTTTGTCTTGCATGCTGCTATTCACACCTAGGGCGAGACAATGCCCTTGCCAGGAGTCTTTGAATAATTTTCACTGCTCAGACTAGGTGACCCCCAGATCACCATCCATCATCTGTGGACTAGCCCAAATGCAAAACTCAGGCCCTCCCCTGACTGCCAGTTCGAATCCTTCATTTTTAACAAGATCTCCAGGGAATTCCCATATGCAGTAAAGCTTGAAAAGCCCCATTCTATTGATGGTTTCCTACGAACATTAGCTAGAACTTGGAGACCGAGTTATCCTTGGATCGAAGGGAAGATGGCAATGTGATCTTTCTTTCTCAGCCTCTTCAGTGGAAACAGGGAAGGACAAATGAGACAGAATAGGGCTGTTGGGTCAATAATTCCCAGAGGCTGTCCTGGTGTTTTTCCATGGACAGAACGGTACCAAACTCCGCTCCCCTGTTCACTGGTGTTCACTGTGACTCTCATTCTCTGAAATCTGCTCAGAGAATGAAGCCAGGCCTCGTGAGCAGTATTTTTCAGAGCAGGTTGAGGCTTTAGACATGTGATTTTGGAAAGGTTTCTTGTTTTCCTAATCTTGGGGTATTTAAGAGCACAGTCTGACCCAGGGGAATTCAAACCAAAAACATGAAACCTGGCATAATTGAAGAGAAGATGAAGATTGTAAAATAACAGGTTTCTTTTTAGTTCTGGTTGGTATGAAACTGTTTTTCACAAAATAGCTAATAAAATTTATTCTCATGTACATTTTTCCTTTGTTATTCATTAGTATTCTGCTGTATTGCAAAAGTTCACTAAGAAGCTTATTTAAAAATATGAAATAACTGGCTTAGAGGACTTTAGATTAATTTTAAAGATCAGAATTATACTGTTTCAAGGTTGAGCTAAGTCCTAAGTGTTTCATAAAGAACAACCATGACAAGCTTTCCAATCATATGAAGTGATAAAACAGAATGACTTGAAAAAATAATGAAATAAAAGGAAAATGCACAGTGCATAGTCTTGGGATAAGAATCTTACAAAACCCAATGAAAGCTAATCTTGATTTGACGTGCTAGTAACTAAGTGACAATTTCTGCATCGTGGGGACATTTCACTAGCACATTTGTTTAGGACAGTGTGGAGCAATAATCAGCCCTGCTGGTTATTTAAGAACATTTTGAGAATCAAAATTAGGTTACAGTCTCACCTTTTCCCACTGAAATCATTATTTTGTTTCAACCCTGGAAAATATATGTTTCCAATAAACCTATGACATGGCTGTCTTACCACTTGATGAGTTAATTATTTTTGCCTTACCAAATGGATGTAAGTCCAGGAGAGGCTGACATGTGTACAGAGAAAATACAGAAGGAATTTCAATATACAAACAGCCATTACTAAACATTCTAAACAGACTTTAGAAATGTTGCAAGCTCCTTCAGTAATGTGTCCTTAAGTTCAATGTGGAGGGACAATGGTCATACGCAGGGAGCAAAGACTAGGGGAGGACACTTTATTCTGTTTGGCATGTTTTGGGTGCACATAGTTCTCATAGAATTGGCTGGAAGGCCCCTCAGAGATTTGCTGGCAGACTGTGGCGCCCACTAAAACAACTGTGACTTTCAATAAAAAATCTATGCCATGGGTGCCAAAGAAAACTTGTGAAAATTGCCCACTTTCAGGCAACCCGCACAAAAACCTTAGGAGTGCTAGAGTCACTGTTTAAAGGCTTCCTTAAGAGCCAAGAGAAATGTATCTCCTATTTATTCAAACACTGCTCTTGTAGAAGGAAAAGCCGTGCCGAGACAACCTTCATTTCATACCTGGACCTGAACGGGGCTCAGCCTCATCCAGCCAGCAAAAACAATGAGACGCCTTGGCCCGTTGCTCTGAAACACTACCCAGAGACGTCATAAATTTGGTGAAATCTGATCTTAAACTTAAAGATTTGGTGATTAATTGGTGATTTGGGAGGACCCCCCCCCTTCATTTTTAAAGAAAGCAATTATTGAACCAAAAGGAAAATAATAGTCACAACAAAACAGAAAAACAAGTTTAATTAAGAAGCGAGAAACCTTAAGTAAATGTTTTTTTTTTTTCCCTTTTGGTATTTGGATTTCAGATTCTCCTTGTACCAGTTCAGTTAAGTGGTAAATCAGAATGTCACCACTTGACCTTGGCACAGGGACTTGGTAATGAGGATGAAAGGTGCATGGAACAATTTGTGTCTCTCTGAGTCATTGAGTTTTCCTTCAATAGCACAGATGTGTCATCTGCTTGTCCTGTCTCATCCTAAGCAATGAAATCTGTGGTAGCTACAAAGAGGGGTGGGAAGGAAACCGGCCTACAGGTCAGGAGGTAATATTCATATATAGTTCTACATCCATAACTGCATAGATTGTTCTAGAAGAATTTGTATGAACTGGTAGTAGAAGTTACTGATGGGCTAGGTCTCTATAACAGCAACCTAGTGAGTAAGGGTTAAGAGAGAATTTTTTTTTTCATTTTTCAAATTTGTAGTATGGACATGTGTTTGCTAGATAGATAGGTAGGTAGACAGACAGACAGACAGACAAACAAATAGATGATAGATAGTCCATTCAAGAAAATAAACAATGACAAGAGAAGATAAAGTGAAAAAATATATTTTGTTCCCTCCACTTTAAAGTGAGTGAATAATTTTCTCCTTCTGGTCTTCAGTTGTCTCTTGTCTTAAATAGGTTGAAGTAGAGCAGAAAACACCTAGTATTTCTTAAAACAGAAACTGTCATTATAGTAATCAATCATTTATTATGAGTCTGACATTGGGGAGATAGCATTAATAATAATAGAAAGTATAAATAGTATCTTATTATCCAAAAAGTTAAAAATTCGAAGGCTTTTTATTAGACAGCCCCTATAAAAGGAACATGAGGGGAAGAGAACAGAGAAGCCTGTGTGGAAGCCATGGAGGACAGCAGAGCTGCGACATTTGAGGCCCAGAGGAGATAGTTAATCACACACATGCAGGGTTGGGCTCCAGCGAAGCCCAAGTTCACACAGCTGGGATGATCATATAAGAGGTCCTACCAGCCTTTGCTTTATCTAGATGCTGACTGACTTGGGTACAACTGACCTTCCTGTGTCCAGCTGATGTGCTCTCTCATTGTCCTGAAACTCAGCCCTGGTATCACATCTGAGAGTCTGCAGTACTCACACAGAGCCCCTGGGTTCATTCCTGCCCAGTGGAGTTCTACTATAGCTCTCACGAGGAGGCCTCGGCTTCTGTTTTTGTCCCTGTACTTTCTCTTCCTGACTTTGATGTTGCAACTGTGGTTGACCATCACTCACCTCCAATTAAGTATTTGCCGCTCAGATGCTTGAGGAAGGCGGTGTTAAATAGAGCATGGGCCAGAAAGTGAGCCACATAGGACTTTCATTCATTTGTCAAAGGTATCCTTACTGATTGGCTGTAGAAGTGTGAGGAACTTGCTTAACTCCTGGGCCTGCTGCTTCATTTGCAGTGCAGCTCTTACTTATCCACCATGAGTTTGGGGTGAGCCTGTTGGCTCACCTTATTCTACATTCAAACTTTCTTTACCCATAGTCCATCCCACAGAACTGCAGAGCACGAGGCTCAGCCTTGGCCCTGTTGTCACCTTGGATTAGAGAAATCACTTGCTCAGGGAGAAATTGTCCTTTTAAGAATGTTTAGCAGCATCTTTGGACTCTGTCCCTGAGTCCTTTGTCTGCAGGATACAGGACAAAACAAAACAAAAAATCTGGTCATTGCCAAATGTCTGTGAAGGTTGAGAAACCATCACCACTTGAGAACAACTAATCCAGAGGATGAGTTTCCTAAAGCTTTGTTGTATTTCACACAGTCTAGGCTGGGTGTCTGGACAATATTGTCTTTTTTGGCATCCTCATCCTTTCCTGAGTCCCTTTATCTTTCCTCATCAGGCAGCTGGCTAGGGCCAGGGGGACGGACACAGTACAGGTCTCAACATGAGTCAGTTTATGGTGTTTGGAGTCCAAGGAGAGCTTCTCCATGGCAAACAAGCTTACTCTTGCTGATATTGAACTTCTCTTTGGTAAAACTTTCACATGTGACTTACTCCAGTTTATATCTTAGCAAAAGCCTGTGGGAAATCAGTGAAGAGAGACAGAAAACTACATCTTATCATAGCAAAGGGAGATCCCAGTCACACACTGCCCGGCACATAGCTTCACATCAAATAATAAAAATCCTGTTTTCTGTCTCCAAGCCTCAGAAAATAGTGTTCCTTACTAACCCAATTTTACCCTCTGTTTCTCTCACTTGAATTTGTTCCTTCTTGGGAAGATCGCCTCATATTGATCAAATCTTGAATTCAATCTGAGGAATTATTACTCTTCCCTCAGCCCCCAAAAGTGGAGTTGTTAATGGAACAAAACATTTCTGCTGGCTCAGAGGGGAAGGGCATTAAGTGTATCAGAACCATTGTGGGATGGGAGACACTCATGGATGGACTGACTCATGGATGAGGATGGGAAAAACTCATGGATGGGTGTCACCGATGAGGTTCAAGGAAGATGCTTCAGTGACAGAAGCAGGCAAAATGAGATGATGGGGAAGAGAGATGATTTAACATCTCTCTGAGATGTAAGGCAAGGTCTTAACTGCGATTTCCCATAAAATAAAAAAAATTAGATACTTCCAACATAGAATGGCACAGACTAAACATTAGTATTCCAAAAGGGAGGAATTGGGGACATAGCAAAGAAAGATTGGACCAAAGCAGGACCAAAACCCAGTGGGGAAACACCAAATCCTGCTGCTCTAGATCTGGTATCTGGGACTTGTAATAAAATCATCTGGGCTCCAAAGGGCTTGGGTGCCTCCAATCTTCCAGCCCTGTCATTTGTTGTATACACAGCCAGCTCCACTCTGAGATCAAAGCTTTTCTTGTCAGATGTACCATGGTCCTGGCATCCTAACATCCTCGTGTGTGGTAGGGGCAAAAGAAGGAAATCTCTATTCCAACTTGAATTTCTTTGCCACTTCACATAATGGTCTCTCACAGCCTCCTTACAGGGCATCCCCTCTGCCTCATACTGCCCAGCCTCAGTGGCTCTCTGAAACAGTGGAGGAAGACACTATAATGCCCTTAATCTTGTATTGTTCATGGCCACAAAACTAAGTGCCATGTAGACAATGCTGTGCCCCCTCCAACCCATCCCCAGACTGAAGCTGAGGTGGTTTCTGTGTGTCTTGGATGCTGTACCTGTAGAATCACTTTCTTAGGCAGTTGTTTTTGAGTAGGGAATCCCTTTTGTGGCATTCTCTATACAGGCTTTCCCCTTTTAAAAGAAAGAATTTGCATTCATACACATTGGAGTTACAATGGGCATCATCTTGCCCTCTGAACACTTTTTCTATTGTTCCAGAGAAAATAGTGAGATTTCTCTGTAATCTTACCAATCTCTTTCATCTCAGTAACAATATCAGGCACTTGGTTAGCTGCAGTCTGCTTGTCCAGAACTTTAAATTTGCTCACAAGCCTTCCCATTCTAAACTTTACTTTTTTCATACCTTTTTGCTTTCCCTGTAGGTCTAAATAAGAGCAGTGAGTAATAACCACAACACAGACTCAATATCATCCCGCCTTGAAATTTCCTGTGGCAAACACATTAGTCCATTAATTTTAAATTTAGCCTCACTTAAGTTCTGAGGACAGGAAGAGAACGCAGACACATTCTTTGCTAGAATATAACCTGAATGGCTTCTAGAACAATTTCCTGTAGAGTCCTTGTTCCTCTCCGAGACCTCATGAACCAGGCTGCCACAGACCATATTTTCCTTGACATTTTGGTCTTCCAAACTCCCATCAGAATGACCCCTTAAGCTCTGCTGACAGCATTCTATGGTTTTTCTCGCCCAAAGTTTCAAACCCTTCCCCATTCCTCCAAAAAAACCTACATACCCTGTGATCAAGTTGATCTCAGCAACAGACCCATCTCTCAGTTTGAGTTTTCTTTGTCAGTTATTTTAGCTATTGCTGCAACCAAATACCTGACAATACCCAGCTTAAGGAAGGGTCTATTTAAGCATAAAGTTCCAGGGGATACAGTTCATCACAGTAGGTAACACATGGCAGCAGGAGCTGTGGGCCAGCTGGTCACATGGCACCCATAGTCAGAAGCAGAGAGCAAACAGGAAGTGGGGCTGAGCTATATATAAAACCTCAAGGCCCACTCCTAGTGACTCACTTCCTCTAGTAGGGTTCTAACTCCCAAAGATTCCACAATTTTTCCAAAGAGTATCATTATCTATGGACCAAGTGTTCAAGCACATGAGTGTCCCAGGGATATTTCACAATCAAACATGGCAACATGCAATATCTGTAAGGGTAGCAAAAACTGGTTTGGGGTGTGTGGTATAATTTTGGATATTAGTTTATGGCTTATTAATGGACTGCAGTGCATAAACAGATATGAAAACAAATCCGTAGTATTAAAATTCCATGATGGGGACAGTAAGATTAACAAAAACTGACAAGTCTTGGCAAGAGTAGCTGTCATGGTTTGATCCAGGTGTCCCCCACAAACAAATGAATGTGTTCTGGGTAATCGATACTCAGCTGATGGCAGTTTGGATATTACAACCTCGATGGAGCTGTGTTGTTGGGGGAGGGCTTATGGGGGTTATAAGCCAGCTTCCCCTTGCCAGTACTTGGCACACCTTCCTGCCGCTATTTCCAGTGCTGTGGCAGAGGTGATGTCCACCCACCCCTCTGCTCATGCCATCATTTTCCCTGCCAGGATGGAGTCTCCCCTCAAGTCCATAAGCCAAATAAACCCATTCCTCCATAAGCCGCTTTCATTTGGGTTCTTTCTGAGCAGCAACAGAGAATGCTGACCCTAACAGTAGCGGTAACACTGCTCTAGGGCCAGTACTCCTGAAGGCCTTAGGTTATATGAGGCAGTATTCTGATGCCACAAATACAATTATATTTTCAGAAATGAACATTTCAAGTGTATCCTTTTCCATTTCTTCTAATATGCCAGAGGACATTTAAATCCTTTTATTTATTTTTAAAGATTAAAAAAATTGTATGTACATATGCATGCCAGAGTCTCCCACCATTGTAAAATTGCCTGCCTGGTTTTATGTGGGTGGCTGGGAAACTGAACCTAGTCCAGCAGATTTTTCAAGCAAGAGCCTTTAGCCACTGAAATAATCTCTCTTAACTATCCCTAGCCCCAGAATATTTAAATTTAGATATTTTCAAATTCAATATAGTATCTAAAACTAAACTTGTGCAAAGGATGTTCTTATAACAAAAAGCACTTTTGGAAGAACCATATTTCTTTTTTAGGTCAGACTTTTCTGTATAGCTATTTGACAGCTTAAAATCTTACAGAAGGCAGTGGAAGGGAAACCAGCAGGTTGGAGAAAAACAAACATGCCATCACAGACGTTGTCAGTGGCAAGTTTGTTATTACCTTAGAACTCCAGTTTCTGCATTGGTCAAGCATGGATACTGTCGAAGTTACTTTTGAGTTGCTGGGATAAAGCACCTGATCAAAAGCAGCTGACTTTTAAAGTCTTGAGGGGAAGTTCCATGATGGCAGGTGAAAGTATGGCAGGAGCAGACATTGTCTCCTTGCCACAGCAAGTGGAAAACAGCAGCAGGAGAGTGAGCCAAGATCTGGCAAGGTGAGCTGGCCATAATGCCCCTAAGTATGCCCCCCAAAACACATATCTCCAGCAAGGTTCCACCTACCAAATTGCCATCAGCTGGGAATCAAGCATTAAAAATCCATAAGTTCATGGGGATACCTAATTCAAAGAACCACATTCCTCCCCTTGCCCTCATAAACTGATGACCACTCACGGTGTAAAATCCAATGCATTCAGTCAAACTTTAAAAGTCCCCATGGTTTTTTATTAATATCAACACTGTTCAAACATCCCCATTGTCCAAGTTCTCTTGACTGTGCACTATAAAACCAAAAACACTTAATGACATAGAATAAATATCCACACTGCAAAAGATACATTGCAAGAAAAGATTGAACCAAAGCAAGATCTACAGCAAGCAGGGCAAACATCAAATCCTGTAGCTCCAAGTCTGACATCTGTAACCATTGATGAAATCTCTAGAGTTCCCATTCCACCCCTTCAGCTGGGCTGCTCATATCCCAGGGAAAACCCATCCCTACTTGACAGCTTTCCGTGGCAGCTGTTCCACAGTCCTGGCATCTTAAAAAGAAGTCCAAGGGTCTCCAATGCAACCCATGGTTCATCCTCATGGCTCCATTGGGCCTCCTTGCAAGGGATTCCACTGCCAACAAATTACAGACACATGTGCCCCTTTATGCATCTGGCTTCCATGAGGCTTTGCAAGCAAGTGCCTTTAACAGCTAAACCATCTCTCCAGCTTCTGTCTAGAGATTTAAATAACCCTGTCTCACATAGCCCAGTGGCAATTTCCAAATAACAAAAATCCATTTTGCAAATCCAATGACCCTTTCTTTCCTGCATTTGTTATAATCCATAGTACCTGGTGAGCTACCAAATTTGTTAATCAAGGGGGAAATAAAGCCCACTTTGAAGAGCAGGAAACCCCTTCAGCATTCAGGCCCCCTACTTTCAAAAAAGTCAGCATTTTTCCTTTTGTCCCAATGCAGAACACCTGGCCCCACCTCAATGGTGGTAATCTCTCAAACAATTGCAGCTGAAATAGCTGTAGTCTTTATCCAAAACTTTTATTATGTCCTATGCCATATCCTTTTGTTCAGTTCAGTCCATTTTCATGCAATGCAACCCTGAGCAAGTTCTCAGGACATGGGAAGAGGGCAGTAAGCTTTTCACACAATCTGCCTCAAACCTAGTCTGGACAAAATTCTTTCTTCCCATCATATACAAAACCTCATAGTCCAATGTTTTTATTGCATTTAAGTTTCTTAAACTCTGACCATAATGGTACATCAAACTCTGCTTAAAGCACTGCAAGGCATTTCTTAGGCCAAAGTTTCAAATCCTTCCACATTCTTCCTGCAAACCAGTCCCGAAAGACCAAAGCCCCAGAATCAGGTTTTAGCAGCAATGACCCCATTCCACTAGCATCAATTTTCTGTTGTAGTTACTTTCACCTGATCAAAAGCAGCTGATAGGAGGCAAGTATTTATTTTGGCTTATAGTCTTGAGGGGAAGCTCCATGATGTCAGGGAAAAGTATGGCATGAACAGAGTCTGGACATCACCTCCTTGCCAATAGCAGGTAGAAAATCATAACAGGAGAGTGAGCAGAAGAACTCTAACAAGGGAGAACTAACTATAATACCCTTAGAGTCTATCTTCAACAACACACCTCCTCCAGCAAATGGCCATTAGCTGGGAAGCAAGCATTCAAAACATGAGTTTATGGGGGATTCCTAATTCAAATCATGACAGATAGATACTAAAGTCTAACTTTGTTTATTGGTATAAGATTTGGGATAATTGATGTGAGGAGGCTGGTACTCAGTGTTTTGAGTCAGGCTATAAAAATAAAACACATGAGAGGCTGAGACAGGAGTATTGGCATGAGTTTGAGGCCAGTCTGGGTTACATAGAAGGACCCTATCTCAAAAAGGAGGAGGAAGAAAGGGAGAAAGAGAAGGAAGAAGTGGAGGAAGGAAAGCGTAATTGGGTAGACTAGAACAAGGCACTCATTGGAACCATTTTACCAGACTTCTCAAACATCCTGTTTACATTCCTGATGCAGCCATTAAAAAAGAAAAACAAACCTTACATGCAGAATGTATTCTGTTAAATGTAAATAAATGTACAAGAATTATCGATAGCATTTCCAAATAAAATTCAGGATTCACATCAATAAAAAGAGATAGTCAGAAATACCAGTAAGAAGCATTTCTCCTGTTCTATAAAAATCAGCATGATTTATTCATTTAATGAAAAAATCAGGCTTGTGAAGGCTCAACAGCTGTGGTTTACGAGGGAAAAATGAGCCTGCATTCCTTATGACAGGGTTGTTGCCACAAGGAGTCAGGTCTAGATTGGGGTGGACGCTGGCATCATCCCACATTGATGCAAACAAGATTATCATATAATTTGAGATAACTTAAGTTTTTTTTCAGGCTAGAAAATATCAAGCGGTGATAACCAGTTTATCTATGTTTAAAAGCTTTCGTGACTTTGATCTGAGCTCTAGTTGAGTATGTGGGGCCGGGGCAGAAGAAGGAACACTGTTATCTTGATGTTCATACTGGTTGCTGGTTCCCACTCCACAGATGCGAGCAGTTTAGCTGTCACCACAAAGGAAGGGCTCCCCCCCACCAGTGTTATAAATATGGATGGGTAAAATATTTTGGATTCATCAGACTCCAAGTATTCTTCAGATGTTTTGAGTTCACCCAAACAGAACACATCGTGCGAGCACATTCTCTGTTGATTTTTTTTAGAACTGTATGTGATTTATGTGAAATAGAATCCATATGTTTCTGCTTCATTTACACTTAAATAATCAAAAGGTTGTGTGTTGTAAGAGCTAGTTGGTGTCCAAGATGCTTTTTGAGTCTGCTTGTCCTCCCTCCCCCCAATTGTGAGCAACCTAAAGGCTTTGGTCTCTTTAAAAGACCACAAAGAAAGAGAGAAAAGGAGGGAGAGGGTGGGGGGGCAAGAACCTAGGAAGGCTGTTCTGCCAAGATGAAATAAACTTGAATATCAGGAAGTTCAATTTCAGCTGAAACTACAAACCCAGGAATTTCAAATGAATCCAAAACTTGGATAAAATCACAGGCTCTTCTCCAGACAGTTTCAAAAGCAGTTTCAATGCACACATAAAAAGCAGCTAGCATCTCCGTTAACCACACCAGGGAGGAGCCAGCAATGAACACACACTGTTAGCCAGTCGGCTCCCAGTGGCCAGAGCCTGTCACCCTCAGGTCTCTGGAGAATAGTCTCTCCAGTCAGGAAAAGGACCCCTTACTTTATTTTAGCATGCTCTTTCAATGTTTCTGGAGGTTGTCCTAGGCAAGCATCCCCTATCTTTCTGCAATAGCCAGCCATGGAACTAAGTTCTTGAGTGCATTAGAAAGGTGTGTGCTTTATTGGGTGATTTCTTTAGAGATCTCATTTAGGTCATAATAGGGCCAATAAAAGCATGTGCTATGTGTAATGTGAGAAATATGTTAAGCACCCACAAACTAGTAAAATGCTAAATACAAGGCTGTTTTCTTACCCATCCCAACATTTAGTCACTAACACCATAGCAGATTTTACATCATTTTTGGCCTGCATTGTCATTTTCATGTGGTATCTTACAGATGATTTAAGACAAAAAGCATCCAAGTTAGAAATACTTTAGGTCAGGCTGGAGAGATGTCTCAGCGATTAAAGCACTTGCCTAAAAAAGTCTAACAACCCTGGTTTGATTCCCTAGTACCCACTTAAAGCTAAATGCACAAAGTAGCACATACATCTGGAGTTTGCAGGAGGCCCTGGCCCAAGTTCTCTGTCTGTCTGTCTGTCTGTCTCTGCTTGAAAATGAATGAATGAATGAATGAATAAATATTTAAAAAAGAAGTACATTAGGTGATGGTACAATTGAATCAAATTAAAATCTGTGAATGTTGTTTCTGATCATGTTAGGAATGCTTCACAAGGTTAAATAGGGAACCTCATCCTGTGCTTGGCTTCAGCCTGTGCTGTCTGAAATCACTTCCACAGAATGAACAGTCCTGAGTCACATAATTATTCTTATTGTGGGTGTTAAGAGCAGTACAGCCTTTCCGAGATCAGTGTGGGAATGGCTTGGGTGTGAGCTTGAGGCACTAAAACTCCTCGAAGCTAGTGGCCCTTGAGTTCTTTGTTTTCCACTCACATAGAAAGATGACCAAGGACACAAAAGGGCATGCAAACAAGGATATGTAAGCAAAACTAATTGAAGATATAGAATGAAGCTCCAGGTAGAGGGAGGGGAGTGTATGCGAAAGGAGTTGCCCTCAGCTCTTGGGACTGAAGTAGCTTTTATAGGTTTGAAGTAAGTCCCAGTGATGACGCTATGGAAATCATGCCTTGGATAGGTACATATCATGATAGATGGACATAAACACATCTGGAGAATCTCTGATTGGTTAAGAGGTAAATTGAGATTGCACAGGTTCAAAGGGAGCCCACCAAAATTCTAAGGAAGTTGTGGGTGCCAGAGAATGGGGAGAACAGGCAAAGACAAGTGGCTAACTAGTGTCCTGATGAGTCAGTGTCAGACGTTCAGGCAGATCCATGACTCTTCCCTGAAAGCCTGTGGCCATGACTAAATTGCCCACAGCTTGAGCTACCTGGCTCTTAATCATTGTTAGTCTGATTCAGGGCCTAGGGGGAAGGGGCAGGGATTTTGGAGTATAAGAGATTGAGAGTTTGTTTCCTAACCCCTCACCCTACAAAGCAACAACATATCTCTTTTCTTTCTTTTAAAAAAATTTTTTAAAAATTTATTTGTATTTTATTGCAAGCAGAGAGAGATAGAAAAGAGACAGAGAGAGAATGGGTGCATCAGGGCCTCAAGCCACTGCAAAAGGACTCCAGATGCATGCATCACTTTGTGCATTAGGCCCTATGTGGATACCAGGAAATCGAACTCGGGCAGCCAGGCTCTGCCAGCAAGTGCCCTAACTGCTGAGCCATCTCCCCAGCCCCAACATATCTCTTTATCTTGCCACTAATAGCAATTGCTATTGACATCTTGGCATGGGTATTTGAATTAAGTATGTGTATGCATGCACCTGCTCATGTACACACAAGAACATGCACGCACACATTGAGTTTAATAAGACCACACTATTATATTTTATAGGTGTCTTTAGCAAGGTATCAGAACTTTCTCCATTGTTAATAAACTTTTACCTCATGAGCTTTATTGCCTGCAGAGCATTTCATTGTGGGTTTGTGTCACAATTATCTTAATAGCAAAAGTATTTTTATACATAAAAATTTTAAATAATTTCAAATCTAAATTTAAATGTTTGGCTTAGATTTAATTTTTTTAATATTTTAGGGTATGGTAGACAAATAAACTAAGCATAACTTCTATATCTGGTACTTACTTACATTTTAGACTCAAAGCCTAGAAAATCCCTTGAGAATCAGGCACAGTATGATAGAGTATGACTCCTCTTCTAGGGAAAAAATATTATTTTATATAGAAAATACTTTTAAAAGTCCCTGGCAAAAAAGATCAACAGTATAAGTAAAAAATGTTGGGAGTGTTTTATTCCTTAGAACATAGGCTGTATTTCCGCCTTGTTCCCTCACCAAGTGGAATCATAGATAGGTTCATCTGCCTCTCCTGTTGGATATCCAGGAAAAAAGTAAAATTCTGGCGTTGACTTCAAAGAAAATCAAGGTCCATATCTCTTTTCTTGTCTGTGTTTATTTCCTTCACCCCTTGTTGTGCATTTTCTCGGATCTGTTACTAGAGAATTTAGTCCTGTCCCTTTTGTTGCCAGGTTGCCAGGATATATCCAGGCAACAAAAGCTGGAGTTCCTCTTGCCTGGCAACCTCACCTACTAACATTAACTCCCACAGAAGGTATGTGAATTCTGGTACCCTCACATTCACCATCTTTCTTCTGGGATTCACAGAGGGGCTTGGCCACATTTAAGGCCAAAACAATAAGATAAAGAACAAATATTACAAGGTAAGGCTCTCAGAGAGTGTGTTTTTACTCTTGTCTTACAGCCCCTTAATCTCATAATTTTCGTTTTAACTAGCCATGGCTCAATTTAGATATTTTTTTTTGTTTCTTTCATTTTCTGTTTTTAAATCAGTATGCAACAATGTTTGCTTTCTATAGAAAAAAATAAAGTTAATTAGTCCTTAATAATAATATAGTTTAAAATAATGTTCTCTTTCATTAGGTAATACTAGTGATGAAGGATGAACTATGAATTAAATGTTGTAATGGTTAAAAGACAATCAAATTTCATCTAAAGGGAGACTATTTTAAACATTTTTATTAAGTAGAGTATGTCTGTAACATTTACCTAGTATTATGTATTTAGTCAGATTATCTACAAAAGAAACAGGGTAATGAAGTTACTCAATGAACTGGCAGATTTTTTTAATTGATAGAAAAATCTATAAAGAGTGAAATGTCAACAAACCCGAGCTCTAGATTCCAATTTCCTAAAACAATTACATTAAATGCATGTATACAACAATATAATCTTTTCAATCTAGTTCAGGGCATTTCTACTACTATAGAAAATTAATTTCCTCACACCTCTTCCTATCTGTCTTCCCTCCACTGTGCTCATTCCAGTCACTGAAACATAATTTGGCCATTCATGAACTTCACACATCTAGCATCATACAATATATGTTCTTGTTTCTGACCTTTGCTCTGAATGAAGTTTTCAAGGTTTTTCCATGGCCCGTCAGTGGTTCAATGCTTTTAAATGAGCACAATGGCATCCTGTAATTGTTTCACATTTGTTTAGCTAATCTTTTGCTTGGTGTTTGGTTTCTTTTCAGTTTGGACTTCCTGTAGCTAAGCAGTTGTAAATGCTTTTGTAAAAGTCATTTCATTCCCCTGATTTCATTGTTTAATTTTTCCCAGTTTCATTGAGGTTCAACTGATAAAATAATCCACAGATCTACAGTGAAATGTTTGATGTTTGTATAGATTGAATTGATTACTACAATCAAGCTAATTGAAGATCACCTCACATAGTTGCTTTGTTTTTGTTCTTTTTTTTTCCTAGTTAGACCACCAGTGATACCCTATCTTAGGGAATTTTAAGTGAAAACTACATTATTAGCAACTTTTGTCTCTGTAATGAATGTCTGGTCTCCAATAATTATCTTGTAGCTAAATGTTTGGATATTCTAATCATTATTTTCACTTTATGCCCAGGCTCCTTCTATTTCACATGACTGACAGATAAATGAAAAGATGGTCAGATCACTAATCAAGGAAATGCAGGTCAAAGCCACCTCACATGTGCTAGAATGGCTATAATCAAGACGATAGGGAATTCTTGTATACTGTTAGTAAGAATACTGATTTATGTAGTCATAATGGAAAAGAATGCATACATTCCTGGGAAAACAAAAAATAAAATACTATAGAATTAGCAATTCAATTTTATGCCTATAACCAAAGAGAATTAAGTAGGGTGCTGCATCCCCATATTCAGTGAAGTATTTATTCAATAGCCAAGATAGAAATCAACCTAAGTGTCCATTAACAGATGAATGGATAAAGAAACTATGGGAGCCATGTAGGATAGTATATATAATATGTAAACATTATATATAGTATATATAAAGAAATATTGTTCAGTTTTCAAAATCAGGAAATCTTGTCATCTGTGGCAGTAGGGTGAACTTGCAGGATATTATGCTACGTGAAATAAGACAGACACAGAAAGACAAATACTGCATAATCTCCTTTCCATGTGGAGGCTACAATATATTCTCAGGTCTTTTGATGTATATGTATTATTTTTAAACTTTTTATTGAAAACTTCCATAAGTAGGACAATATACTATGATCATAATCCCTTCCTATCACCCCCATTTCCCCTTCCAAATCCCCCTCCACTGAATCCCTTCTTTTAAAAAAATACCTTTATTTTCAACACTTAGATACATTCTATGAGCAAATCTTGTGATGGTACCCTAATGAGGTACCTTCCTCTCTGTTCCAATCCCACTGGGGACCCTCCTTGGTGGGCTTACTGGATAAACCCATGGGGTAGGGGGTTATGAATAACACAAGAGGTAGCCATTTTTCTCCTTTAGTGTGTTGTTGCTGAGGGGGGCAATGTCTCTGGATATTCTCCCCAACCATGGCTCTTACAGTCTTTCTGTCCCCTCTTCCTCACAGTTACCTGAGTCATTGTGAGTGATTTTTAAGTCTGATTTATTGTTGAGATCTAAAGTGTCTCTGGACTTCTGCTTTGGGTTGTGTTGTTATCATGGTGTCTGTTTCCATTGACCTTTCATGGGTTATCTGACTTGCTGTGATGATAGGTCTCTTGTTTATCTTGCTACTTTCTCATAGGTTTCGTTTGGGCCCTATACAATAGGCCAGGGGTGGTTCATCCTGGGTGGCCAGGATGTCAGCCATCATCCCATGTCTTTTTGGTAAAATTGATTATCCACATCTCTCTTGCTCGCTGCCTCCTGAAAAATACAAACAGAAACTCCATTGGAGAGTGAGATCAGTGTGGGTTACAAGAGACACACTGCAAATTTGGCAAGATGAATCCCTTTATAATTAGTCTCTCTTCTATTTTGATGTCATCATTTTCTTTTAGTAAGAAGTTTATATTCTAGTTGTAATCTGCAGAGATAACATAATTGTCTAGAAAATGGAGTAGATGTGTGAAGGTATTACATAAGAAATAAAAGCTGGTAAATATTTCTGGAAGGTGAAATGCCTTAATTTTTTCTCTTGTACTTTTTTTTGTCCCTCCATCTCACACGCAAACTCCCAGGAATTTCAGAATCTAGTTGGAGAGCCAGGGCATAGGAGAACATCTTTTCTCAAGTTAAAAGATATGGTCAGAAGGGCGGTATTGTAGTCATCTTTCTAGTTGCTGCGCAGAAAGAACCCAAGCAAAAGCGGCTTGTGGAGGAATGGGTTTATTTGGCATACAGATTCGAGGGGAGATTCCATCCTGGCAGGGAAAACGATGGCATGAGCAGAGGGGTGGACATCACCTCCACCACAGCACTGCAAACAGCGGCAGGAAGGTGTGCCAAACACTGGCAAGGGGAAGCTGGTTTATAACCCCATAAGCCCGCTCCCAACAACACAGCTCCAGTGAGGTTCTAATTTCCAAACTGCCATCAGCTGAGGATCAGTCACTGAGAACACATTCATTTGTTTGTGGGGGACACCTGGATCAAATCATGACAGTCCACCCCTGGCCCCCACAAACTAATAATCATAAATACAATGTGTTTAGCTCAACTCCTAAGTCCCCACAGCTTTTAAATGAGCCATAATACCAAAAATAAACCTGTAATGGCACAGAACATTCACATGCAAAACATGAGGCACAGCAAAAACAGATTGAACCAGTACAAGATTTTAAACAAGCAGGGAAACCTCAATTTCTAACTCCAAGTTCAATGATCCTGCATTTGAACAAGTCTCTTGGAGATTTGATTCCGCCCCTCCAGCTTGGCTACTCACAGTCCCATAAAACTTCATCCGGTGCTGGCAGCTTGCCTTGGCAGCCATCCATAGTCCTGGCATCTTATTGGGTCTCCATTGCAACCCACAGTTCATCCTCATGGCTCCATCGGGCTTCCATGCAGGCAATCTAGAACATCTGCTTCACATTGCTGATGGCCATTTTACAAAAACAAAACTGTGTTGCAAATCCAATGACCCTCTCTTCTTGCATTTGTTATATGCCACAGAACCAGGTGGACTACCAATTTGTTAATCCAGGGGGGAACAAAGCATTCAGGCACCTTTCTTCAAACAGACCGCATTCTTCCTGTTGTTCCAATGCAGACCAGCTGGCCCAATCTCAATGGTTGTCATCTCTCAAACAATTGCAGGTGAATGGGCAGCAGTTTCGACCCAAAGATCTTTCTTTCTGTGCCATCTCCATCTGCTCACACCAATCCATCTCTACGTAAAGCAACCCTGCACAGGTTCCCAGGACACAGGCAGACAGAATGCAGTAAGCCTCTCACACAAACTGCTTCTGGTACAGTCCTGACAAGGTTCTTTCTCAACCTTGTAAGTCAAGCCTCACAGTCCATAGTTCTTCAACTCTGTGCTCACAGCACTGCGAGACATCTCTTAGGCTAAGATTTCAAATACTTCCATATTCCTCCTTCAGATCACTTCCAAAAGGCCAAGCCACAAGATCAGGTTTCTAGCAAGCAACAGATGACCACATCCTGGTACCAAAACTGTTGTGGTCAGCTTTCTAGTTGCTGCACAGAAAGAACCCAAGCAAAAGCGGCTTGTGGAGGAATGGGTTTATTTGGCTTATGGACTCGAGGGGAGACTCCATCCTGGCAGGGAAAATGATGGCATGAGCAGAGGGGTGGGCATCACCTCCGCCACAGCACTGGAAACAGCGGCAGGAAGGTGTGCCAAATACTGGCAAGGGAAAGCTGGCTTATAACCCCATAAGCCCGCCCCCAACAACACAGCTCCATCGAGGATGTAAAATCCAAACTGCCATCAGCTGAGGATCGATTACTCAGAACACATTCATTTGTTTGTGGGGGACACCTGGATCAAACCATGACAGGTGGTTTAGTAAAATTATTGTGAAATGAACAAAAAATGGGAAATAGCAGGGAATGGAGATAGGAAAAAATTGGCAACTGGGAAAAAAACTCAGAGCTCAATTTTCAGTTAGATTTTCAGCCAATGGTTGTCCTCATTAGCACCACATCGCTCTATTACAATCTAGCACATCATGACCACAGAAGAGTTTGATAAATAGGCATCCTGGAGTGGATGAATTGGTAAATGAAGATGGTGAGGCTTATCAATACATTTCATTCACTTAGAAGAAAAATGGAGAGGGAGGTGTGGAGGTGCATGTGTATTTATGTGATACACACACACACACACACACACACACACACACATATATATATTTAGAGAGAGAGAGGAGAAGGCAGAGTATACAATGAGATGATAAGAAATACAACTAATTAAATTCTGGCTCATTGCTAGTCATATGTATTCATTAGAAGACATAAATGTATACATACTTAGTAAAAGACTATTCATCCTAATACATAACAAAAAGCTAACATATTTCTTGAGTCAGTTCATGGCATTTTCTTGAAAAAAGTGATTGTGTAGTATTATAATCTCATAAATCTTGGATTGCATTATCTGTGCATTTCCAAGTAAACCATTTTATATATGAAACACATGACATTCAATAAACAAAAATTAAAACCACATTTTTCTCATCAGTCAGCCTTTCCTATGTAAAATATAATATCAAGAGGAATTTAATTTTCTTAACTATTGGGGCGTGTCTGGGTGATAAGTTCCCAAAAACCATTTTCCACAAAGACTCCTTGGAGAAACATAGTGATAAATAATAGTGTGATGTTTTAAGTTAAAATTATTTAGCTGGACATTACCTATTTCTTGTCTAAATAAAATAAGTTTCATTGTGACATACTCAGTTGAATATTCATTTTTTGTTTTTATTATCCATAATGAGATAAATTTAATGAACAAATAATGAGTTTTTATACTCATTTCCCCAATGCCGCTCTTCCCTATCCCCAATCAGCTGGGTATCCTCCTCCGTGGGCAGTCTGGATCAGTCCATGGGGTCCATGGATATCCTAGGAGTCAGCCCGGTAATGACACAGAAATGCAAAAGTTGTACCACCAAATGTCTGCTCTGGGCTCTACGATCTGAGGCAGTTTCCTGGACAAAGTGATTTATTCGGTAAGTTCAGTTCCAGGAAGGCCCTTCCTCCCTGACCCATGCATGACAAGGATATATACATAGGGAAATACAGGGTTCTCCAACACCTGGCCTCAATAGCACAGGGAGAATTCCTAGCCCCAGTTAAGGAGACTGTACTCTGATCTAAACACCAAAATAACTCATCAGCCCTTTCTCATCCAAGTTTAGGAACACTAGGAGCAAAGATCAAAGGAGTTTCTCAGCCAAGCTATTTCATTGTCGTGCCCTCACTGATTTTTCAGACCTATCCTTGATAAAAGTCTCTTGTTTGGATTATTTTAAAAATTTGAGCAGAACCATATTTGGAATGAGTACTGTTCACAAACGCCATGAGCCAGCCTGTGCCCAGCTCTGTGCCAGTCAGATCCAATGGGATTAGGGCATGGCTACCTAGGGCCACTTTAAAAGGTGGGCCAAGTGTCCTTATCAGAGGAAATGAGTATGACAAAAAGCATAATTAAAATATTTCTTGCTATTTGGTTAAGGTAAAAAATATATTTGTATTTCTCATAACTTTAAAATATTTTCAGAACTGTGGTTGAAACATCTTTTAATGAAATCTAAATAAAGTGAGGTTTGAGTTAGCTAGAGAATGAAAACTTTGAATATTTTAGTAGAATGGGGAATAATTTCAAAAATGTCACTCATTACATTTTCCAGTCTGTTCCAGCATGTATAAAGATATATGTGTGTATGGAAGATGGCATTTTTTTTACTTATTATTGCTTTTATTTAGAGGTAAGGGAAAAATTTAGAAATTTCTTTTTTTATTGTCCATAATGAGTTACATTATTTAGTGGGCAAACAATGAGTTGTTATCCCCAGTTCCCCCAATGCCCCTCTTCCCCATCCCCAGTCAGCTGGATATCCTCCTCTGTGGGCCGTCTGGATCAGTCCTTGGGGCAGGGGATCATGGATAGTCTAGTAGTCAGCCTGGTTCTCCTGGCCCTAGTATGTTGTTATTCAGGGGTGTCATGCCTCTGGATATTCTCCCCCACCACGGCTCTCACAATATTTCCACTGGAAGATGGGATTTTTAAACACACTTAAGAAGGTGATATACCTGACACGAGAATCCTAAGCATGTTATCTTATATTGAATCTCTGTAACAACCCTGCCAAGAGAGCTTGAGATCACACTGAACATATGAAGGAACCAGGGCCAGAGAGATTAAACACCCCTCTCAAAGTTCCACAACTAAAAGGCATTTTGGAGCTAGGTTTTTTTTTTCCTGGATTCAAATCCCTCTTTTTTTTATTGTCCATAATGGAGCTAGGTTTTGAACCTAAGTCCAAGTTCACCAACAACAAGCAACTCTGGAGACCAGCAAAGCAATACCTTTGATTGCTTCTTTGTTTCACAACTTGCTTGAATTTGCACTTTCCCCTTCTAAAGATGATAGTTTTAATTATAATTCAGCCCTTAGTGAACTGAACCAGAAATGTTTTGATAGAAAACTGTCTTGACTTACAAGATATTGTTGAAATAAATTGTCATTTACACTCCGTATAAATTCAACAAAAATGACATAATAAGAAAATCCAAAGGTATTTGACAAGATCTTAACAAGAATATTTAGACATATGTCAGCTACCAGAAACATAAGATGGAACTTGGGGACATAGATGTCACTATTTGAACCAATATTGAACAGAATTTTAGTTTTGGAAGGAACATATAAGTCTAGTTTGCTTGGGATGCATAATACTGGAAGTTAGGCACAAATCGCATTTTTGTAAGTCACAGTAATTTGTTTTCCTACTAAAAGTCCGTTTTAGAACTTGTTTTGCTAAGTCCTTAAAAGCTAAATGTTAAATTTAGTTCTATAGCTTTTATAATTTATGATTTTTAATCATATATAAGAAAATCTGTAGTTTCTATTTTTCCCATAGGGAAATAAAATTTTCTGATATTAGATTCAATGAATTTCATTTTTTCCAATATGTATTTCCAACTTACCCATTAACCATTTTGCCTGTTGTTTAACCCACAAATCACAATTTATTTTCATTCTCCTTCATCCCCTGCTCTCTGTTTCTCCCCATTTATAAACTCATCCACATCTACTAGGGTTACACACACCCATCTACACACTTGTACCACTTAACCCTCACTTTCATCCATGTGCAGCCCAAGCTCTGACACAAGTCTACATGTTCCCATTCACACCCCCACACCCATCATACCCAACAAGTCATACCCATCTGAACACTCAAATCTATGTACACACCTCTATACCATCACATAACTTCCCTTATGCCTATTAATAACACACCCATCCACATTCTTACACTCACCTCATCATCCCATCTACTCGGACTCATTGATGGATATCCATTTCCATGTTCATCCATTCACACTTGTCCCATAATCACATCCATCCACTTGCATCTCCATCTTCTCATATGAACACACACATACTCAAGCCCCTTGCTGACAAAATCACATACACACACCATACATATACCTATTTTTTTCTACATAAGCCCAGCCCAACAGTTTCCCAAGCATCTGTTGCTTTAGGTTCTTACATCCTTGCTTATGCCACTGATCTGCTAACGGAAATTGTCTTTCTTTCCTCTCTTCCCACCTAACTCGCATTCATCCTTCCAAAACCAGCTCAGTGCCTTTTTTAAAAAAATCATGTGAATGTGCATAATAGCTCTAACAGAAATACTGTACTCATCCGAAATATACCTCAACAGTAAAACAAATTAAGATATACACAATCATGTACTATTCAGCAATTAAAAGCAGAAAATTATTGACATATACAACCTGGTAAATCTTCAAGAAATTATTCACTTGTAAGTCAGAGCACTCTGTTTTCCTACTAAAAGTCTATTTTAGAACTTGCTTTGCTGAGTCCAAGTGAAAAGGGTTACATACTAAATGCTGACTTAAATAATGTTTGAAGTGCTAACATTTTAGAAATGAACGACAGACGTAAGAGGTGGAGACTTAAGAGAGGTAGTGGAAAGAAGGCAGGCATGGTTATAAAAGGTAATACCAGAGATATTTTTGGCATTAGAATGTTGAGTATCTTATCAGTGGTAGTGGTGGGCACTTACATAAGCAGTATAAGTATGTACAGTTTAATTCACACAGATACAAACAAAGTAAAATGGGGTATTCTGACTTAGGTCCATGAGTTATATCAATTTCCTGGTTGAGACATTGCACTGTAACTTTGTAAAATGTTACTATTGGAGGACACTAGGTAAGTGTACAGGGATCTTCACAGTATTTTTTTTCAGCCACACTTGAATCTACAGTTATCTCAATAAAATTTTAGTTAAAATGTGATGATAATCTCACCATCACATCTAAAGTCAGGCTAATTTTCAATATCTGGGCGACAAGTTGCATTTTAACGGACCATGATGTGCTCAAAATGGATCTTGGGAAGCAGAAATTTGCAAAAGTAGCTCCAGTCAACTTTGCCATACTCACAGAGAGACTTGGCTCAGCAGCGACCGACCAGACCACAGCTGAGATCTGGGGTGTGATGAGAAACAGACCAACCATTCCGCAAGGCTGTAGGCAACAGACTTAGACTGAATTTCTGTGTGTATTTTCTTCATGGGGTAGCACACAAGAAGGAAAGTAGTGATAATGTCTCATCCCTTGGCTGGCTACATCATGTTAACATCGATATTTTGCCTCTGTGTGACTCTCTCCTACCTACAGAGCAGTTCCAAATCTGACTCAATTATGACCAAGATAATCTCTCACAAATTCAAATACATTTTTTTCTGAGAACCACAGGCAGCTCTTCCAGTGTGCATATACTGTTTGTACAGTATCCTACAAGTTTCATCTTTGATTTGCTTATGCCTATGTAGTGAATACGCACCGAACAACGGATGTGGGAGGGCATCTAACAGACTTACAAGAAAAGTGGAAGGTCCATTTTGTGCCATGACTCTAAAAAACTGGAAATGTGGGGTTTTCTTGGGTCAAAATAAAAAATCATAGCGATTCTTTCCACCAAGAAAGGTTGAAGCATTTGCTTCCTTGTGAGAGAGGGCTGCTTATCGTCCTGGCAAAGCAGCTGAAGGAAGGAAAGGAATACACTGTACCTTCATTAATACGAAAAATATTCCATCAGCCAAAAGGTGTGTGTTTTAAGTTCAGATTCTGAAGAAAGTAGCTAGTGGAGGTCTATCTGATGCAAATATTTGGATGTAAAACAAAGAACGTCAAAAAAGAAAGGGAAGCGTGAACTGGGAAAGACATACTATCGGCCATATCTGGTGCAAAACATCAAGTCCTCAGGTTCCCTGGATGAGGACTCTTACCAGAGCTAGGATGTGATACCATAACTCACTGTAGGAGATAGTGGGAATGTTTGCGCTTCTGTTATAGAATGAGTTGAGTTTTATCTCATTCGAGAGGACTGACTGGGTCATCAAGGCCATGTGATTAGAGCTCTTTATGGTGGTATTTTCTCTAGAGAAGGGCTGGATTATTGTGCAGGAAAATTAAGGCCCTATGCAGTGTGGACAAAATTATTGGAATACCTCTTTTGCTGAAGGGTTCATTCACAAAACTGATGTCTTTTTCTTGAGTTGATTTTCTTTTTTATGAAAAGTGTTGCAAATCATCATAAATTAGTGATTTGCAACTGTACAAATTCATTATTACAATTTTATAGGTCAGATGTTCAGCATGGGCCTCATTAGGCACAATCTGAGTTGTGAGCAAGGCTGGGTTCCTATTGAAAGCTTTAAAGGAGAATCTGTTTCGGGCTCTCCCCAGCTTCTAGAGGGAACCCAGTTTCTTGGCCCATGGCTCCCTTTCTCCATCTTTAAAGGGAGCAATATTCTTCTGCTGCTGCTCCTCTCTCAGTGACTTGAGCAAAGAAAATGTTCTCTACATTTGTGTCTGGATTTGAGCCCATCATCTCTAATATGTAACATTCTGTTTTCTTTAGAATATAGTGGAGTTCAAACACAAATCACACACTTCTGCTTGTGAACTGCTCAGTGCTGCTTTTATTCCTTGAGCCAAGTGGAAACTCCAGAGCAAATTACCAATAGGATCAATAGCAGGACACCTCAGTATCTCCTTCTTGCCCTTTCTGTGTTAGGGGTTTCAGACTTACAGCAGAGACAGAGAGTAAAAACAATAAAACAAAGTGACAAAGGACAGAAAAGGTAGGGGAAAGTCTGCTTAAAACACAAGAAAGATAGGAAACTTGTCATCCACAAAGCTGATTTGTAGTTGGAATTCTTCTAATCCCAACATCTCAGACTTTCCAAATTTATATGGAAGTTAAAATGAGCAATGGTTCTTCCCTTTATTTACTGCAGGAAAACAGAACAAGATGGTTGACATTCTCACTGACGCCCATGATGTTAGCTATTAATTGAACATGGAGTATAAGGAATCTTTCAGTCAATTTAAACCACAAAAAATTTAAACTATCAACTATGAAGTCTTTTTTGTTGTTGTTGACTGACTTTAATGAACTTGGCAGAGGTATGCTGAAAAAGAAATCAGCACCTGGCCTCACAGGATCCACCCCAGGCTGTTTCCGCTGCAGTCACTGGCAGGTGCCCAGGGCATACTTGATAGCCCCAAAGCCCCTCTCCCCTGCCAGCCCAAACCCAGACCACCACACACCTCTGATACCCTCAGTCTGGAAGTTCCTTTCTGCTGCCAACCAGACATTTCATTGACTTCAAGGCCTAACTAAAGGCAACCATCACCTCCTCTGGGAAGCCTGCCTTGACTTCCCCGGGGCCATTTCCTCCTTTTCCACAGCACAGAAATCCTATTTGTCTTTTAGAAA
This sequence comes from Zapus hudsonius, assembly GCA_004024765.1. Taxonomy (NCBI): domain Eukaryota; kingdom Metazoa; phylum Chordata; class Mammalia; order Rodentia; family Dipodidae; genus Zapus; species Zapus hudsonius. The sequence continues at coordinate 26,218 of PVHP010004873.1, forward strand.
ATGTAGTTCAGTGCCACAGGCACATGAAGCTCCGGAGTCGGTTTCACTATCCCTTCATTCATCAAACCATTACCGATCCCTTCTCGTACGTGGCAAGCACTGTGCCCATGGGAGCTATGGGCACAGAGGGAAACCCGCTGGGTTGATCAAGAGGCTTTTTTTTTTCTTGCTGTAAATCAAGGACTGTGCTACCTACGTTTTCTCATTGCAGCGTGTGGTTGGGGCTGGAACCCAGGACCTTGCACATGCTGGGTGAACACACTGCCCCAGCCCTCCTCTGATCCCCACCATGTCCCAGGGACAAGACAGCACTCAGTAACCCGAGGGGAAGCGTGACAAGCGCAGGACCCCAAGGGGACACTCCCAGAGAGGGAGCCTGGAGCCCCACCCTGGCACCTGGAGCTTCCGGCAGACCCCCAGGGCCCCAGCAGAGAACGGATGGGTGGGTGGCTTCCCCACCTGCGGCCATCACTTTGGGAGCACCACCTTCCTCCCCACTCCCTTGGGCAACCCTCCGAGTCCCCCTATTTCTGGCCGTCGCCCCCTCCCCAGGCGCCCCCAGTTCCTGGGTCTCTTCCTTTCGGGTCCCCCTGGGAGCCCCCCAGGGTGCACGCACGGCTCGGGACACTTGGACACTCACCGGCCCGGCTACTATGAAGTCTTTAAGCAAAGAGCTGTAAATCCATTTCAAGCTTTGCTTGGAGTCTTTGGACACAGAGAGTGAACTTCTGTACACCAGGAGATTCATTCTAAGTGATTTTCTTCAGCAGAGGATGCCCTGTGTAAGTTTCCCCAAGAAGGTAAGAGGTGTTAAGTGGCACATTCTGAGCCATCAATGAGTTCTAACCCCATGGCCTGTGAAAGAGTGCCTTGTTGATAAGACTCACTTTTTGATGACATATTTACATAGCAGGATCAGAGATATAGGCACAACAGCAACAAAGAAATCCATGTTGATCAATGGTGTTCGGCTTGTGGGCACACATAAACTATCAGGGTTCTAGCGTCATTGCTCATGGAAGCCATGGTGAGTGTAGCAGAAAATAGAGTCTGATTTGCACATCAGAAATCCAGCCTGCATTGTGGGCACTGCTATGTTCTTGACTTTCTGCCCAGGGACTTTCCTCAGGTACAGTTCTGTGTAAAGAGAGCATTGTTAACAATGAGTGTTGATGTCTGTAATGAACGGTAATAATGACCAGTTTAAAGAGTTAGCCAGGCTCTGGGAGGCACTGACCTCCTGGAGGAGGACTGAGTAAGGCCAAGTTTGAAACTGTTATTGGGTCAGTGGGGGATATGGCTAAAGAGCTCCTCTGGGATCCATGAGGACTTTATTGCCTCATCTGTCCTGGCCAAGGGCAGCTGTATGCTTCATCCTGTTGGTTTTCACTTGGACAAACTAGTCCAGTGACAACACCTCACAGGTTTCCATGTTGTGGCTTGGCAGTCAGTGCTGAGAAGCATGGCACTGGGTGACAGTGGAAATCTGTCAAGCATGTCACTTAACGGGTCTAGTCTACACATGCATTGATTGGAAATGCTTCTTAAATATGAACATCTATTTTCCCCCTTTTTAGTCATAATTTATATACTTGATAGATTTAAGAGAATTTCTTCTAGGTTTAGAAGGAATTAGTTTACTGTTCTAGCACAATTTCAGTTCAAATTAATTTATAGGTACTTGATGACATAATGTTCAACTTGGCAGAAGGAGACAACGAATTCTACAATACTCACAAAAAGCATCATTCTCCAGTAAAGTATTTCCAGACAAACTACTGAAAATCCCACAGTAGTTTATATTGTTAGCAGCTTGTTTGTGATCTTTTTATTGACCGGTTCTTTCTTAGACAAATGCTAAAAGACATCGATCATTTATCACTGGGAGAAACATTGCACCAGAAAGCAAGGTCCATTGGTTGAAATAGAGGAATAACCTGCTTTTGATATATCAGTTGGTAATCATGGCAATAGCTTCAAAACTTTCAGAAGATCCCCAAATATATGTTTCTCCTTCTTTTTTGGTCTGTTAGTCTTCCTCCCTTTCTCTCCTCTGTTATCTCTCCTATAGATATTCCAAGCACTGGCCAATTGTCCCTTTCTTTTTTTCTCTTTGGAATGACACATTCTATTTTGTTTGTTTTTTTAAGTAGAAACTTTGAGCACATCATGTGTTTGGTACCATCATTCCCCCCCCCCCCCGCTGTGTCTTCATTCCACTGAAGCCTCTTCTCAGTGGAATTGCTGTGGGTTATGAGTTGAGAGAGCAGCAGTCAGTCATTGTATGGGGGGCATATTCCCTCCCACTCTATGGCTCTTACAATCTTTCCACCCCTTCTTCCACAAAATTCCCTGAGCTGTGGTAGGTGTGATTTAAGTCTACTTTAGTGTTGAGCTCTCAGCAGCTTCAGGATTTTTGCTTTGGTATGACTTGAATATCCTCAGTGTCTGTCTCCATCACTATGGTGCTGGTTGTAGGTTCACCATGGAAGTAGCACTCTTGCTCATCTTGCCAATTCCTCAGTGGTTTCACGTAGGCCCTGGAGGGGTGGTTTATATCCTTGGTTCTCGCTGCCTTCTGAAAAAAATAACAGATTCTCCAATGGAAAGTGAGATCAGCATAGGTTAAATGGGATAAGCATCATTAATTAAGAGAGAATTTGATGGATGCATTCTCTCTCTCTCTCTCTTTTTTTGGCCAAAGACTATTGGGAGCTTTTTGTTGGAGTCCATGATCTTGGTCTCCATAGGATTTTGACTCTTTTCCCAATTCCAGCTATGGGTTCCTTTCCCCTGAGAGAATCGGCCAATCAGAGAGCCATTGGTTACCCATTTGGCTGGGTGCCACTATTGCACAGGTGTGTACACCTTGTCAGGCTGGTTCCTTTCATATAAACAGTGTCCTCTGTTGTGTCACAATGTTGTTGGCCATTCCCACCCCCCAGAAGCTCCTGCAATGCTTTCCAGCACTATAGGAGCAAACCATCTAGGAATTGGCTTCCTTTTAGCTTCCATCTAGGTCTCTCCATATTATGATGACAGACCTCTCATTCTCACGTCCTCAGCCTTCCCCTTCCTCCCCTCATTCCCTCGATGTTATGGTGACACTCATTCTTACGGCACTCCAGTAACCTGTGAACATTCCTTCTTCTGCAACTGATTTTTTTCATTTCTCCTTGAAACTTCCCATCCCTCCACAAACCATGTACTTTATCTTTATCTTCTGAACTTTTAGTTCAGAAGATTTCCTTATACATTTTTTTACTAACAGGTATGTTATGGGGTTAGTACTATTATCTTCCAAAAAAGATAAGATGTCTTTAACCAGAGCCCTCGTTTCTGAAGGGTTTGGATTTCCAGTTCCTTGAAGTGGTTTTCAAATATCTAATTAAGAGAAAAAAAAATGTGTGAAAGAGACAAGCCCGAGCAAGGGTCACAGTCTCCTCAAGGCCCTGAGGATGAAGCATGAACATAGCTAGTGAGATCTTTGGGAGAGTGAAGCCTGATGTTCTAACCTCTGAGTGTAGCTTTCACAGAGCTTCAGCTCATGTTGAATATGTGATGCATGAGAATAGGCCTCCTAGGTCAGATATTTCACTATTTCAAGAGAAAGCAAACAAACCCATGTATGAGGCATCACTAAATAAATAAGAGCTTTCCTCTCTTCTCTCATCTTCTTTTCCCTATCCTTTGAATTTTCTGTATTATAGACCTCTAATGTGAGTATACTGATGGTTTCCATAACCTGTTCTTCACCACTCCAAATGTTAGTATTACATCTAGATGTCATACCTGTGTGGCATTCATGGCTCTGTACTCTGTGATTTGGATACTCAATATAGAACAAAAAGTACAGACTGGATCTAATAATAGCTTTCATAGGGTGACATTATGAGTCTTAACATCATAAACTGTCCATGCCGAAGGTTCTACTTAGAGGCGTAAAGAGTCTATTTCTCCCTGTTTCCCATAGCTTTTCTAATACCACAGGCTATATTATGTTCACACCCAACAGTTAGATTAAATGAAAGCAAACTAACTTTTGGATTCAATTTCTTCACAGTGAAGGAAAGACAAGGAAAAGGAAAAAAATGTTAGCAATTAAAATCCAGATTGGGAATGCCAATATTCCTTCAAAGCTGTTTCTGATCTGCTAGGCCAGAGCCCTTCTCAGGTTTTTCCCGGAATAAAGCCCATCTCTGCTGTTGAGCCAAGTCTTTCTAACACTGGCCAACAGCAGTGTGGAGGCTACAAGGACCCCTTTAGGCAGAAGGTGATAAGGAAGAACCAGCTTCTCCCCCTACAGGCTCAAGGTCATTTCTCTTCTTCAGTCACTTGTAGTTTACATTCTGGAGTCCCATCGCCCCTAAACTGTCTGAGTATTTATATTCTAAACATCAATGGCTCATTCCTATAATCCCAGCACCCAGGACGATCACGAGTTTATTCTGGGCTATGTACTGAAGCACTGTTTTTCAAGAAAGAAAGAAAGAAAAAGGACCCTGGGCATGGGAGCTCATGCCTATTTTTAGCACTTGGGAAGCTGAAGTAGGAGAATCACCATGAGTTCCAGGCCAGCCTGGGCTACAAAGTGTGTTTCACCTCTGACTGGACTAGTGTTAGACCTTGCCTCAAAATAAAAAAAAGGAAAGAAAGAAAAAGGGAAAAAAGGGACATCTTACAAGTCCCACCGATACTTCGACTAGCTACAAAGAAGCTCATAGACATTTAGCTGAGAAACGTGCCCAGCTAAAAATCAGGGCTGCATTCATTTGAGGAAGTTGAGCAACATGCCTCTTAGTAAGCAACGATCCATCTCTGCCAAACTCTGGGAGGGATATTACTTCACTTGTCATAATCCTTGGTGTGGGGGCATCTATCTACTCCCTTATGAAAGCAAGGTTTCTGTGGTAAGATCAGTGTGTGTGGAGGCTGTTCTCATACCTAAGGCTAGAGAACATGAAGGCTGCTTGCTGAATGGGCCCGGGAAGTAGCCTGAAACCCAACCGTCTCTACTTCAAAATTTTACTCTGAGTCAGCATCAGCCTAGACATTTTCTTAGTTGTATTTTTGTTCATTTAAAGAATTTGGATTCTATTCTAACTAATTGATTTTATTTTGGTTCAACTGACTAACCTTTCCTTGTACTTTTGCTTATATTCTTTGTCCTTCCTTTTAGAGGCACAGTGGGTTCTAGATTTCTAGTCATTACATTCATATTTGTGTTTGCCTTTCCCTTTCCATGACCCCCCAAAGGCACTGAGCAAAAGAGGGCATCATATTGATGAAGTGTGAGCTCTCCAAGACATTCCTTAAATGTCCAATGTGCAAATCTGCTCACAGTGGATCATTCAGTCCAGCTGAGTGAACTTTCTCCACAGATACCTGGGATAAAGCTGGCTGGCTTCCAGAAGTGGTTCTCTTTATAAACTAGCACCGTTGTTTCCCACGTGTCTGGATGACAGGCTCATTTATTAAGTGACTTAAGTATGTGTTTAGTATTCCCTTGCTTTTATACCTAACTGATAGAACAGAGCAAACCAACCATGCTGAGCCCTGGCACATTGCCTCAGCACTGACGGAGCTTCACAATCTTCCCCTCAATGCCACCAAACTTTACTCACTTCCAGCTATCACTTCTACTTTGACACCTTCATGAATGATAAGAAATTTCAGGAAGGAAGAGACAAAGCTGAAGATTCAAATGGGATATTCAAGATGTTGGATTAGGTTTGCTATAAAGAACACATCTACCATGCCCAGTCATTTGTGCTCAGGAAATATGCGTCCCTATTTAAAATGGGGCAGCCACCATGACTCAGGGAACTGAGCGGAAGAGGGGGCAGAAAGATGGTAAGAGCCATGGTGGGGGAGAATATCAAGACATTGCCCCCCTCAGTAACAACGTTCAAAGGGGGTGGAACCGGGTTGACTCCTAGGCTATCCATAACCTCCTACCCCATGGACTGATCCAGACTACCCACAGAGGAGGACACCCTGATGATTGGGGACAGGGAAGAGGGAAATCGGGGAACTGGGGGCACCAGCACATTATTTGCTCATTCAGTGTATGTAAATATGGATAATAATATAATTTATAAAAAAATAAAATAAAATGGGGCAGCAGCTGCAGAATGTCCCATTGGTAGCCTCGAATTCTATTGTAAAAACAGACTAAAAATGTCACTTCCGAGCCACTCCTCACACAGCCTCTGCTCTTCCCTGTTCTATGGACATAAGACCAGCTAAAGGATCTATGTTGCACCTCACTCAGAAGAAACTTGCAGAAACACCCAAGGAAAAGCCTCGCCATCAGGAATCCCAGTCCATCTCTTCAGCTTTTTGCATCTGTTCTTTCTCTTCCCTCCCCGTTGTCTCTTCCTTCCCCCAAAGGCTGGTGAGAGCTTAGTCGTCTTCCCAGGGGTATCTGAATACTACACAAAAGTGGGGGTGAAGCTAAAGAGAAGACACTCTGCTGGGGAATTCAGGCAGAATGAATAATGGAAAGAGCTGCACATTGGAGCCAAGGAGAGCTGGAATTGATCCCCAGGGCTGTCATTTAAAAACTGTCCTGGGCAAGCTGCTTGTCTTTTCTGAGTCACAGTTTGTTTATAAAATTGAAATAATACCTGCCTCCTCATCTTCTCAGAATTAGCTGAATTTAAAGTTGAGTGCAGTATCTGGCCTTCACTAAAAATTACTCTCTTACCTCCTGAGCAGGGAGGTGAAGGAGGTGTTTGGGCACGTCTTCTGGGAACAGGTGTGTGTGTGTGTGTGTGTGTGTGTGTGTGTGTGTGTGTGTGTGTGTGTGTGTGTGTGTAAAAGTCAGAAACAGGATCAGAGGTAGTTTAAGAAAAGGGAAGTTATTTGATTGTATTGATTTTTCTACCCTTTCCCTCCCACTTTTTAGTGTCTGAAGTTTCAGGGAAAATGGAAAACCAGGAGGTTTCATAAAGCAAGAAATCAGAGCGGCTGGGAAGTATCTTACCCATGTGCTGACAAAAAGCTAGTGAAATATTTTTACCTTATTCCTTGTGTTCCCTGATCCACTTTTTCTTCTAGATGGTACTAATCAAGGGATACATTTTTCCGAGTTTCATTTTCTGTGCTGGTTGCCTTGCTTAGGGACAACACATTCTTTTTTTCTTTTTCTTTTTTTTTTTTTTTTTGCCACGAGTTAACATCCCTGTCTCAGGACTTGTCAGAATGAAGAAAAACTTCCTTTTCTGTGCCAGACCTGATGTGGCATTCTAAACTATGAAGATTCCCAACTTCCTGAAGTGGGCTCAGGTCTCAGCATTTTTTTTTTGTCCTTTATGAAACCTGGTGGGCATTTTCTTATCATCAGCAAGGCTGCCCTTGCTCTGCCTGACCTCATACGTTTGCCAAAGTGGTCAAATGGAGCCTCCCACTGGGGTCTAGATGGATGCCTTTGGGCTTCAGCCCTGCCTGGGTCACTCAGGGAACCAATAAGACGCCAAGAAAGTTGTCCTTCTTGGGGTTAGATTGTTGACCCATGGTAAAACATATTGATGATTTTCCCCAAGATCTGACCATAATGAGGTCTTGGTCAGTGCTATCTCCTGGTTTGAGGAAACAAGTGACTATATTTTAAAATAAAAATTTATTTGGAAAACATCCATCTGTAAAATATGAAAATAAATACCATGTCTATTAGAAAAGCTTCAAGTAACAGTTAGCATCTTAATCTCAGGCAAGATGTGCAGAGAGCTTGTGAGGGTTCTTTCAGGTGCGTAGATACTTGAGAAGCCAGAGAGTCTATTACATCTCTCACTGGAAGCGCAGAGTGAGACTACACGTGTCTGACATAGTTCAACAAAACTTGTTTCACCTAGAATAGCAAAATCGTATTGTTTTAAAAATATTTTGAGGAATCCATATGTTTCACAGAGCTGTCAAAGTGATCTATGTCTTGACAGAGTTAAGAACCTTTGAAGTAAGAAGTTTTTGGGCTTTTCACATGATCTGCTGATTTCATTAACTTTCAGTTTTCTCTTGTATGGTGCCACCTTCTTTACTAGGGACTTTGTGTCACCCATGCTGATACACTGTCAGCCTTTCTTTGTACAGAACATTACTTTGCTCTACTGATTCCAGTACAATGTAATTCATAAATGAAATTTTCACATCTATGTTAGTGTTTATTGGCTATATCGCATGTGCTGGTGAGTCAGCTAGCCAAAATGATTACAAGGCCAATTAAAGAATAATGCCTTTAACGAGCTTATTATCTAAGGGGTGTCTGTGTGTAGTAACTTCTTGATTTATGTCTCCACCAGTTCACAGATCTGGGAGACATCTGAGGCTTCTCGAGGACTTTCCAACATTCCAGACTGCTCTCTGGGATGAAGCTCTGAGTCACAGATCTCTGAGAAGGAGGAACTGGCCGCCATGTGGAAGCCGGGGCCCTTCTCCCTGCGCAGGAGCTCAGAGTGAGTCCGGCCTGAAATCCGAGCGAGCACTGGGAGAAAGCTTTCACTGTTCATGGAAAGAGGAAAGGACAAAAGGATTCCCACTCAGCTGCAGCCCCCCGCCCCTCGCTGCAAAGAGCCCACCTTCCCCCTTCGGCAGGTGGTCCTGCCCGGCGCGTCCCCGAGCCGCCCGCGCCCAGCGGAGCGCAGACCCGGGACGGTGACCCTGTCGGAAGGCTCAGGCCGCAGCATGGCGGAAGGCCAGCCCGGCCCGCCGGTCATCCCGTCTCGCAGGCCGGGATTCCCGATCTGCTACATCTGTGGCCGTGAATTTGGGTCTCGGTCCCTCGCCATCCACGAACCCCAGTGCTTGCAGAAGTGGCGCGTGGAAAACAGCAAGCTCCCCAAGCGCATGCGCAGACCCGAGCCCGTCAAGCCGCACCCGCCAGGGGGCGCTGGCGCCTCCAGTCTCCAGGCAGCCAATGAGGCGGCGTGGCAGAGCGCGCATGCGCAGCTGCTGCCCTGTGACACCTGCGGCCGCACCTTCCGGCCGGATGCGCTCCTGGTCCACCTGAGAAGCTGCCGGCCCCCGGGGGACAGGCTCAGAGCCCCCAGCGTGGTCCCCACGGAGGCTCTTGGTGGGCTCAGCAAAGGTTCCAGAGGCCCCCCAGCTCCACCTAGGACTCTGCTCTGCTATATTTGTGGCAGAGAGTTTGGCACCCTGTCCCTTCCTATTCACGAGCTCAAATGCTTGGAAAAGTGGAAAATCGAGAACGCACTGCTCCCCAGAGAGCTCCGCAGGCCCCTTCCCCAGAAACCCCAGCCCCTCCCGGCTGGACCCTCCGGCCCAGAGGGGGCCAGGCAAGCTGCAGTTGTGACTTGTCCAGATTGCAGCAGGACCTTCCCTCCAGATCGCCTCCCGGTACACCGGAGAAGTTGTAAAGTTCCAAATCCGAATTTAGGAAGGAAGAAAGGTGGCCCAAAGGCACCCAGCAACCCCAAGGCAGTGCCCAGTGTGTAGGATAAGGGGACTCCGGCCAAGGTGCAGCGATGGAGGACTGAGGGCCCAGCCCCTGCTGCAGGGGTTGAGAAGGGTTCCCAGCCCCTAGCTGGCTTCTTTTGACACCTCACTTCTGCTAGTCCAAGCTGATCCCCTTCCTCCGGACTTTGGGACTGAGTCTTTCTTGGCCAAGTGGATCTGACAACGTATTGTTTGAGGGGTTCATATTCCTCTTCAATCCTACTGACTAAAAGGCATGGACTCCCCTCCACCATTCCTCACACCCTGGGGGAGAGTGTTACTTGAAAATGAGTCATTAATGCTGTGTCTACATTACAGACATGTAATTCTCATTCCAACAGCCAATATTTATTGCTGGTTTATTTTAGTCATCTACCTTAGGAATTCATTTTTGGCAATGCTGGGCTCGGCTGAGTTTATCTTACTAAAATAGAATCTATGTCAAAAACCCCAAATGACTTTAGCAATAATTAAACACTGGAACACTGGCAGAAAATACACGTGTTCTGCACACAGCATACTTTCATTTAACATGCATGTAAGTGAGGATTAACCCCCGTGTGAGAACTGAAGTAACTGTTAGATATACAGTAACGCTCCTGGGACGTGCTCAAGTGTACTGCTGATCTGCACCTTTTGCAGGGCTGCTCATGGTGCTGGTCCCCACATTCAGTCATTTTAAACAGGCACGAACTCAGCTGTCACCAGTTTATAAGGGTGAAGAGTTATTTGATTTCTACTTGAGGTCTCATCCTCAGCCAAGGTTGGGTGTATGTCCTTTGTTCTGTTGTTAAACCAAGACACTGTCCTGCAGCATCGTTAGCTTGTGGGAAATAGGAGGTGGTCTTTAACTCCAAGGCTTGCTACTTGAATTCTCAGCCTTCTGGAATCCCCAAACCATGGCCTCTTGGCAGCAGAAGGTCTCATACTCCTCAGGCAGATAATGTGTCTCTAGATGGACTATTTTAGGGGAACAAATTTTAGGTTACTCAAACTATTGGAAAAGATTAGGACCAGGGCAACACCCTTTATTTTGATCTTTTTAAAACTTCTTCCTTTGGGGACTGTCTAGTCCATGTTTCCAAGCTTCATATTGAAGTAAATGAATATGGACTATGGTTTGGAAGATTCCAAGACAATGCTTCTATACTCACAGAGCCAAACTAACAGACACTGGGCACATTTACCAATGGACATCGAAGAAAAAGAAGTGTCTGGATTCTTTGCCTACATGAAAACCCAGACTCTGAAGTGGGCATGGGCTCCAGGCTGGTTTCATAAACACCATGTGTTTTCCCATCTTCTGGTGGTTGCTTTTCTTCCAAAATGTGTGGGGTCTGAAATCAGAGAAAAAGGATCTTTTTTTGGTGGGTGCGGGGGACCAGAAACTTTGGTAGTTTTCTGACTTGCAGCCCTGTTTCTTGGTTGTATACATTTACCTCAAATGTTCTCATTGCAGATCTGCAGATAGGGAGGAGTGTGGTCAGGATTCCTGAGCTTGTTGTGGTAACACATGCTTTGTGCTCCAAGGCCGAGCTAGCAGGCTGAGTGCAGCATGTTCTCAGTCACGATTGCTAAAAGAGACTGGCTGGACCCAGTGTGTCACAGAAAGACATCTTCCTGACTCACTTAGTTGTCTGGAAGGGAAAAATGTCTGGAAAGGCCCATATGCCCCCTTCATGACTCCACAGAGGCCACCTAGGGAATGGGACTTTGTCAGAGTGTATCTAAACCCTCTTCTCAGACCTCAACTGTCACGTGTCAGTGGGAAACTGGCAGTCACCATGGTCAGATGTGTGCTGGCCCATTTGGGAAACACACAGGCCTCAGTGAGGGCATAGAAAGGTCATCCAACATAGGGTTAGTTGCCAAATTGAAAACGAGCTTGGGCTAATTATAATGGAACAAGTACTGGGCTTCAGTAAAACATAAGCTCTTTTGAAGCACTGGGCTCGAACCCCACCCTCAATCAGTCACTTGTCATTTTGCAGTGCTTTCAGCAGAAAGCCTTTCTTTCTGGTATAGTTTTCATTTTTTTATTACTGCGTTTTGATCCTGTCAAAGATTTCCCGTCTTCATACCCCTTACAGCAGCGAATCACTTCTTTTCATAAAGAGCACTGCCCTATACCTTACTCGCTTTCAGAACTGTGTCCGCCTGTGATGGTGACACACACATTCCTTTTATCAGCTTTCTGCTTGGAGTCTTCTCTTGTCAACTAGAGCAGCTTTCTTTTTCTTTCTTTTTCCACTCGTCCTCTGACTGTGGGTTAAAATCAACTAGCTTGCCCGATGTTCTCACGGTGCTCAACCTAAATTCCAGCAAGGGAAGTTATTTTCAGAATTGTAGTTGTTGTCCTTGGAAAGAGTTCACTCCAGTTGGGTGACAACGACCGTTCTGCAGGCAAAGTGCATCACCGTTTTCTCAGAATGTTCTACAAGTACATGTTGGTTCAGTTTCCTCATGACATGGATGCTCCCTTTGTACTTCAATCAAGTAGAACATAAATAAATAAATGCCAGAAAAGGCAAAATCCCAAGATCTACATGGGCATTTTGCTTTGCTCTCATCTAGGTTTGAAATGCCCTGCTGCTTACAAGTTGAAACACAGCATCAAATCTACTCTTCCTGACCTCACAGGAAAGTTGTGAAGGGCATTGGCATTATTAGAGAGGAATGGAACCTCAGTGTGGAATTGTTTTTAAGAATGGGATCCTGGGACTGTTCCTTTGTCACTGTGTGTTGTAGTGAGAAGCATTGGGCTTCTTTCTTTCCTGCAAAAGAAGAAAAGCCTGGGTGAGCAGTATCCAATTTTTGAAAGAGTTAAAACACTGGTATTCAAATGAAATTGTGATGAACAGTTTGAAAAACTCATTATATTTTAGATTTTCATATTGCATCTATTTAATGAGATCTTTAAAAATTGTGGTGTTTGATGCATATTTATATGTGTGTGCAGATGTGGGAGTGCACATGTATGGGTGTGTATGGTATGTTTCCCCATTGTCCTCCACCTTATTCTTTGAGATAGTGTACTTCACTGAACCCAGATCTCACTAATTCGGCTAGAAAAGCAAGCCTTAGTGACCTGGCTATCTCTGTCCCCCCAAACTAGGATTACAGATACACCCCACCTGGCATTCTTCTTGGAAGCTGGAGATCCAAACATGGGCTCTCATGCTTCATACAGCAAGCAATTTTCTCACTGAGCCTCATCCACATGCCTTCCATGAAATCTTTTGATGTTCTTTAGGAAATGATTTTCCAAACGATCTGCTGAGGGCTACAATAGAGTCCATGATTTCATATTTTAAGATGAGTGAATAGCTTTTAATTGCTTGGCTGTCTTTTTAGAAGCTGATAGTAACATGCTTTATCTTTAGGCCTTTTCGTGATAATTGAGCACACACTAACAGAGTTAATTATAAGCCAAACCAGAGCCCTTTTCTAGTGCGCTGGTAACAAATAACACTGTGTCTAAAAATCCTCCTATGTTGTAAAATAGACAGACATAATGTTTCCCAACGGACACTATCTTTTCTACAAATGATTGTTTCTCTGAATGCAATGCTAAGATACTTCTGCCATCTCCAATGTTCAGGCTTCTATCAAAAGCTTTGCAGACACATCTCTAGCATTGGGTCCTGCCATCTGGTGTTTTCTTTTCATGTCTTCTGCAAGATCAAGTATATTACTGCCTTTTTTTCTCCCTACCTCCAAATGTTTCAGAAGGTGCCTTTTCATAATACACATCCTAGTTGTTTAGGACTAGAGTTATATATTTGAGTTCATGCCATAAATGTTGTTTTCTGGGGGGGAAATATTGAAGTCTTTGAAGGCAGAACTTTCAGTAGGAAGGTCACAGTCAGGTGGAAGAGTGGGCTTGTAATATATAAACTATGAAAATATGAGTAACTCTTCAAAGATTCTCCATCCAAGAGTGAAAACAGCTTCGGTTAAAGGGGTATGCAAAGTTATTTGAGAGACTTTTTGGTGAACGAGTCTCCACTCTGGTTCTCTAGAGAGCAGTGGGGCTTCTCTCTGATGTCTGAGTTTCCTGGCAATGGGATTCTGACCTGGTTTCCAGTACCTGATATGAGTTCTCTCCCACTGAGCAGGCCTCATGTCCAATCAGAGAACAGTTAGTTACCTGGCACTATTGCACAAATGTGTACTTCTTGTCTGGCTGATTCGTTTGTAGTCTGCAGGCTCCTCTGCTTATTCATGTTGTTGATGACCATTGTTCTCCAGTGGCTCCCATCGGGCTCTCTAGCTCTATGAGGGCTAGCCAAGGGGGGGACTAACTTTCATTAAGTACCTTTATGTCTTTGTCTGTTCTGCTATAACAATATGCCTGAGACAAGGGGATTTAAAAGAATGAAGATTCATATCTTATAGTTCTGGACCTTAGAAAGTTCAAGATCAAGGTAGCAGCAGGACTGTTGCATACAGAGAGCTGTTTATGGTGTCCAAGATAGCACTTTGATGCTGCACTTTCTAGAGTGAAAGAAAGCTTGTCCTCACAAGACAGAAGTGATAGAAGAGGAAGAAAGGGATCCCCTCTATTATGAACCCTTTTTATAGGGGTGTTAATTCTATACAAAGGTGGTGTCCTCATAGCTTAATCACCATTCAAAGGCTTGAAGCCTTTAAGAAATAGTCCCCCATTGGGAATTAAGTTTCAACATAAACTTTAGAGGGAACACAATCATTCACACCATAACTCTTTATATGTAATCTAAGTTTAAACTTTATAATAATGCTATAATATAAATATTTCCCCTCTGATTTCCAGTGAGAAGATTGAGGTTAAGCAATTACCCAAAGTTCCACAGTGGTTTCAAAGTGAGTGTTAGAGTCAGTCTAAATCTAAATACATCTTTTAATGCACTGTGAAAGAGACATAATGATTTATGAAAGACTCTCTCTTCTTGCAAATAAATAAATAAAAATATTTAAAAACTGAGCTTGCAACATGAGCCTGTAGGATATCCAGATCCCTGCTGGGGGTGAGGGGAATGGCACTGGGGATGGATCTTGGAGTCCAGCCCTAAGAAGTTTTTGGGGGTGGATCTTCAGTTCAGCCCTTCTAGGTGCATTTAGAGCATTTGGAGCTCTGGCAGCTCGAGCTTGCTGATGTTGGTGTTTGCTTCCTGCAGTTGTTTCTCTCTGCTTGGAGCTATGGAAGTAAGCTGCTTCTTCCACCATTGAGGGTGTTTCCCCTGGATTATGTGAGCCTGAAATAAACTCCTTCCTTCCATTTTTTTTAAAAGAAAGGATATGGAGGGATGGGGGTGTTGCTCAATGGTAGAGCATCTGTTGACAAGGCCTTGGGTTCAATTACCAGCATCTTGGGGTGCATGGCTACCTCACCAACCTTGTTAGATAATACAAAGAGGAAGGAAGTTTAGTCACCAGCATTCATCATGAGGCATTGGTTGGCCTAAGAACTAAACACATAGTCATTAAAAAATACAGTCATGGTTCTTGGCTTTAGTCCCATGGAGGAAATGATAATAAATATAAACATATAGGTGTGCTATGTGGGAGGTAGCCTTCTGCATCTTGGCTGGAAAACACATCAAAGAGTCATTTCAGCAGAGACATGGAAGGTATAAAAGCTTTAGTAAGAGCAGAGGTGCTTTGAGGAGGAGGAGATAGCAAGAAGAGCAGGCATTCAGACCAAGGGCATCATGTTCTGTGAAATGAGGAAGACCTTCAGTGGAACAAAAGCTCCCACACGTGGCCAGCACCTAATGGGGGTGACAGACAAGATGAGGATGCAGGGATGGCCTCAGGGGCAGGATTGGTTCTCCAAAGAACAGGACACCAGTTGTTTGTGGTTTCAGGAGCCCAGGGAGAGCTGAGGGTGGTTTGGCTCGAGGTGTTGAGAGCAGAGATAGAGATGAAGTATGATGGGCTGTGGAGCAGTAAGAGGAAGGAGACCCAGCACGACCAGATTTCTAGCTTGAGCAACAACTCTGGCTGTGTCACTTCCAAAGCTAGAAGGATCGGTTCCAGGGTACTAGGACCCATGGTTTCATTCTGGAAATGCTTCTGACACATGTAAGTGTTAGGCTGGGCTATATGAATGCCAAACTAAGGAGGGAGAATTGGCAAATGATCCTTTTGTGGATCACTGGTGTATAAGTAGAGCTATCGGAATGAGTATGAGATCAGACAAACAGACACAGGCTGATCCCTGAAAAAGCTGAAGAATCCATGTCTGGAACTAGAAGAGAAATGCCTGAGAATGTGCTGCTGTGGAAGCCGAGACAATCAGAGAGAAGGCAGGGACAGCAGTGTGGCACGCTGAGAGACTGGGGCGAGTGGTCTGAAAAATATCTGGTTTGGACATGTGGGTTTAGGAGCTAACCTTGGACAGAACACATCCAGTGAAGAGGATTGAGTATGTTTTGAGAAGGTTCCTTTGTAGCGTAGGAGAGAAACAACGGTTAGGTTAAAAGTAGAGATTTTGGTTCAAGAGGTTTCTTTCAACAGTGGAAGCTTCCAGACTATATTTGATTGAGTAGGCACAATGGAGAGGAGGTTGAAGCATCAGGAGAGATGATGAGGGAAGGTTAAAAACCTGGAGGGAAAACAGGCGCCACAGAACAGGATCAGTGTGTGTACAGAAAGCTCTGAGAGGAGGGGTGCTTTCGCATTTCCAGAGAATATTGGATAATATTCTGGATATTAGATAATTACAGGCTTGTACATTGGCAGTGGCAAGATGGAGGAGCTGTAATCACTTTGTATCTTACATTTACTCAGGGATGGGATATCAGGCAAGTGTATTATCAAGCCTATGAGAAAGAGAAAGGTGAACTTTAAGAGCCTTTGAATCCTTTGTCTTTTCGTACCTTCTGTTAAACTGACTTCCTACAATTGAAACCAAACTCTTACAACTGTTTGCTTCTACAATCCCTAAATCCAAGAGTAACTTGGAGCTTTAAAGAAATAGTACATAAAACATTCAGTGGGACCCTACTTGTGGTTACCCTTTTAATCATCTGCTCAGCTGTGCTGATGTCATGAACACCAGCTTGACCTCACAAATGCTCTTTGATGATGCTGCCAGCCGGGCTACTAATGTCCAAGTCCATGTGCCATTTCCTCATCTTTCCTTGGGGCCAACCATGCCTGAATACCAGGGCAGCATTCTAGGATCCAGCGGCTGTCAGGTGTAGAAGCAACAGTAAGGTAGAAGTCAAAGTCCTTTTCTAAATACCAGCTCCGGGGTTTATTGATGCACACTGGCTGTGAAAAGTATGTAGTAATAGGAAGTTTATAAATTTTACAATAGAATCAATAGTCAAATTGTTTTTTAAAAATATATATAATTTAGGATAATACCCATATACTTTGCAATCTAATATAACTTTTTAAAACATTCTGCCTCAAATTATAATTTCACATCTAATACCAGGGGTTAGAGAGACTATGATAAATGCTTCAACCTCTTCCAGGATTTTGCATTGGACTGAAAATGTGGCTCTTTGCTTCTCTAGAAAGACAAATATTAACTGTAACTTCTGTGAGAGGGCAGGGTTACATTTCTACAAACCAAATACTATTCAGGTACAAAATCAACCTAACTATAATATGGATATATTCTTTAAAAAATAAGCTTATATTAAATGATTTTATATATTTCTTAATCCTGTTTCTCTCTTATTACCTTCATCTCCTCACTCCAAGTCCCAAATCTTTCATCTACATTTCTTAAGGAGAGACACTAGTGAATGGTTAATGAGTAAATGACTGTACACATAATTTCTACAAAACCTCCCCAAATTCTTGGAACTACATCAAAAGCAGTTCAACATAAGCTGGAAGGAGTCCTTATTGAAACACAGCTGGTTTTCTAGTGAAAATCAAGGGCTGAGAAACTGGCTCAGCAGTTGGGGGTGCTTGCTTGAGAGGCCTGCTATCCTTGGTTCAGTCCCCAAACCTATCATTTAGGCAGGGTGTAAGGGGGACACAAGTGGCTGACATTCCTCTGCAGTAGCCGGGACACTGCTGTGTCCATGCACAAGTGTGCATATGTCGGTGCACACATACATATACACACATACAAATACATAAAAATAACAGTAAGTAAATGCCACTATCAAAGTGAGGCATTTATTTTGACTTTATATTGAATAGGAAGGGAGAATTTAGAGAACTTGAGACTTGTCTCTTAATCTTCATTAATGTCATAGAGCACTTCCTCTTCTTACTTCCTGGATCCCTGTCTAGTGATGGCCTCTATCACGGTGTCTTATATATGAGCCGATGTCGTACAAACTGAAGAAAGACCCACAAAACACAGGAACCAATGCTCCAGGCACCTGGCCTGATGCCATGACCCCATCTTTAAAGTCCTCAGTCAGCTCACACATTTCAGGCTACTTTTAAGCAGAGAAAGTGAATAAAGAAAGGTTTCATTGGCTCTGAGTTTGAGCTTCAGGAAAATGAAGATAGAGGTTGCAGAGTAAGAACAAAAGCCCTGGGGTCAATGCTAGGTTAGGACATGACAACTCTTGTCCTTGAACCTTCCTCCTGAGCTCAAGCACGTTAACCATCTACACCACAGACAAATCACACCTTGAACTTAAACCTCGTGCCCTAAGTTTGGTGACTCCACTGTGGACACTGAGTGAGCTGTGTGGCTCTCTCAATCTGTGAGTTTTCTTGTCATTCCCCACTGCTTTTGTCATTTTCCTCTGTGACCTAGAAGCCACCTGACCATAAGGGTCAGGCCTGTGGTCCAGCGGATGAGCCCAGGAACCAAACACCAGAGATAGCTTCTATCTGTTTTCTTCACGGAAAGTATTTTTTTTTTTTTTTGGCAAGAATTTGGCTTGAAATTTAATTAGTCAGTGCCCTCTAAATTATGAAGGAGAAAATAATTTTATCAGAGATGAGAGAAGAAAAAAATAAAAATATTCAAGTAATTAAATATTCCTTTCAGGAACATGAGCTTAAATTTGGAGTTAATTCTTTGAATTGTATTTTTTCATTTTTATATCTCAGGATAAACAACTGAAATGTAGATTATTTTTTCAACATGCCAATGTTTCTTTTTTCTTTTCTTTCTTTCTTTCTTTCTTTCTTTCTTTCTTTCTTTCTTTTTTTTTTTTTTTTGGTTTTTCGAGGTAGGGTCTCATTCTAGCCCCGGCTGACCTGGAATTCACTATGTAGTCTCAGGGTTGCCTTGAACTCATGGTGGTCCTCCTACCTCTGCCTCCTGAGTGCTGGGATTAAAGGCCGGCTCAATATTTCTTTTTTTTAAATCAAGCATATGCATATGCTTTAATATTAACAACATTTCCAAATAAATTGATAAAGTTTTACAGTTGACACAAATCTCTAACTTATAATGAACAGCCCCTCTTATAGTTTACTAATAGGCTAAACTGGAAAGTTCCTTTATGTGGAATTCAGTGATTTCCAAAAACAATGTAATTTCAAACAACAATCCTTCCAGATGTGACATTTGTGTAGAATTGTTTGAAAACTCCAGAATTAAATGTGAATACAAGTCATTTCTAGACAAATTCTACATTTGCTGCGGTTTGAGACTAAATTATACGCAATTACTCCTGTATATCAAAGTGCTATTAAGATTATGTCTGCATGTATAGGACACACCTGGGGAAATGGAAACTTCATGTCAAACACTCAGTCTCATTGTAAATGGCCTCAGGCAAAATTATGACTGAGAAAGGAGTCCTGGTGACCTGGCCTCGGTCATCTCTTCATTCAGCCACCAACCCTGCCACCATTGATACTGTGAAGTCTGAAGGAATAAACTTTAGAGGTAACTTCAAGAGCAGAGCAGTAGCTTTGCTGGGTTCTCTCAAAGCCTGATTGGCTCCGTGGACAGGGAAGGCAGAGTGTAACACACCCCTGATCACTGATCAGAATCAGTGACAGACCTGGATTAGGAGCTCAAATGCTCCACAAAACCCCCTGCCTCTGAGCTACTTTCTGAATTCCCCTGCTGTGAGAGGTCCACAGAGGAGATCACCTGCAAAGGGCCTTGATGGTGTCTGGTAGGGTCATTCATTGGTTCTCACCTCCCTCCACAGTGTAGTATGACTAAAGTCAGGGTCAGAAAACTCACTCTCTGGAGTAAAGCCAGCCATTGTGGGCTTCATTTTCCTGACTTGTAAAGTGTGGGTTTTCAGTTTTAACCAGAGGGTTGTTATAAAAACAAATGAACACAGATCTAAAATACAGAGAGCCAGGCCTAATTACTTGGTAAACCTGGCTAATTATTGATTTCTTTTATGCTGCTTAGATATTTTCAATATTGCAATACACAATAGGAAATAGAAAAAAAGTTTTGCTCATTTATTCCTCCTCATAGGGCAGGGGACTGGGGGGGGGTCAATCAGATGGGACTTTCCCTATCTCTCCCATCCAAACTCTGCATCGTGTGACATGCCCTAAGTACACATGACAGACATCTCAATTCCTTGGCCTTATGGATAGGATCAGGAGTGTGGAAAATCTGAAACAGCAGCTCCGACCCACATTCTTTACGTTTAATGCTTCCAGGCAGAAGAGAAGCACTCATTGATGGGATATTCATTCAAACAGCTGCACAATCACATAAGTTGCTCAGACCTTGACAAGATGTGCTCTGTCTTTGACAGCCTGGGATCCATCTGGGAATGAATTAAAACAAAAATCCCCAGAAAGTCAATGGCTTGACCTGTGGTTAGTGGGCGCATGTGGACTTGGAAATCAACCCTTCCCTTCATGTTGTGGCTCCCTTGGCCTAGCAGTAGGAATCATTCCACAGCTGGAACATCACCATCTGTTGTAATTACATTCATGTTTAAATTCAAAGAATAGGCAAGTTGGCATGTTCATCTCAAAAGTGTCATGGATCTATTTCTACTCTAAAACACCTCCACTTCTACCGGGCAAGTTTTGAGGTCTGTTGTTGTTGCTTTAGCTTTTTTAAAAAAATATTTATTCATTTATTTATTTGCAAACACAGAGAGAAAGACAGAAGGAGAGAGAGAGAGAGAGAGAGAGAGAGAGAGAGAGAGAGAGAGAGAGAGAGAGAGAGAGAGAGAGAATGGGCGCAACAGGGCCTCCTGCTGCTGCAAATGAACTCCAGATGCATGTGCCACTCTGTGCATCTGGCTTTATGTGGGCACTGGGGAATTGAACCCAGGCCATCAGGCATTGCAAGCAAGAGTCTTAACCACTAAGCTATCTCTCCTGCCCTGTTTTTGTTTTAACCCCATAGTTATTAAAGTGCTGACTTAATAAGGTTCCAGGTAAAAACAGATCCTTAGACAAGTAACAAAACTTTTTACAGCAGTGCAACATTAAAGCAACAGCTTATTCAGAAATGAAACAGAAGGCAAACCTCTTTGGGAGATGGAGGGGTTGAAGAGTAGGTTATGCCTCATGTGTGTGTGTGTGTGTGTGTGTGTGTGTGTGTGTGTGTGTGTGTGTGTAGCAGTCAGAGAGCAATGGGAAGAAGTGGAACCTGTGGCATCCTGGATACCTAAAAATTCTCATATGTAAAACATTCAGGAACATTGGATGGCCAAATAAAACATGCTCCTAATTGAATGGGTATGGATTTACCTACCAGTTTACAATCTGAGACCCAGAGAAAGAAGCCTAGGGGAGGCTGTTCTACTAGGTCTGGAGCAGTTATCACCCCATTGCTGGAACAAAATACCTGACCAGCAGCAACCCAAGGGAGGAAAGGGTTTGTTCTGGCTTCAAGTTTCAAGGGGCAGTTTCATCATGGCAGGGACAACCTGGCAGGCATAGCACATCACATCTTGTCACATCAGCAGGGAGTTAGCAGCAAGAGTGAACTAACTTCCTGGCACTGGCAAGAGACTGGGTTATCGAGTCCCAAGGCCTACCCCCAGTGACACACCTTCTCCAGCAAGGCTCCACATCCCAAAGGCTCCACCAGGTAAGCATCAAATGAGGCTTCATCATAAGCACATGAGGCTGTGGTGATGTTTCCTGTCCAGACCACCACAGGGTCTTCAGGCTGCGATGCTGCCAAGGATCCTGAGAAGCCAAGCCTGCTGACACACAGGATTCATAGGGGTGTGTATATGGGTTAGAGGAACACACACTTGTTATTCCCTCTGCTGTCATTCACTGTTTGGATCACCTGTGGGAAACTCTAGAACATGAACCCATTCTTGCGAGTCAGAAATCTGGGAGCCAAATTTTTTGAGAACTTTAAAGAGTCATAAAATTCCAACATTTTAGGAAAGGTCTTGGTCTGGAACATAGGCCTCAAAAGAAATGGTTGGAGTTGAAGCAGTCAGTGGATAGACAAGTCAGGAGGTGTTTCCTCCATCCGGCAGCCCCTAGTCTCATCCTCATATCTCATTCCAAGTGACCCGGGCTCTGTCTGCACATGTCAAATAGAGATCTGTGAGCCAGAAACAGAACTTTAAAAATATTTTCTAAAGAAAGGTGGTGAGTTGTGTGCTGTCATTGCCAGCATTTGGGCCTATTCTCAGTTCTGTTTCTAGCACAGTACCTGGCACATAGCCTGGTATTGATCAGAACACACTTCAAAAACAACAGCACCTTAACTTAATGGAGTCACCCACTGAGAAACGGCCCTGTACTCCAAGCTAGGCTCTCCTTTAGTGTATGTTTCAGCGGAGCTTTCATCAGATTACTCTGCTATGTTTCTGCTCACAATGTAATGACACCACCACAATTTAGAATCCCATTGTTTTATTGGCTTTGTGAAATGGAAACCTATCTGTTTAAATCCAGATAGTCATCGACTAGCTGTGCCCATTACCAGTCCTGCTTCATCTGAGGGACAAGATGCCCACTGACACAAGGGGCCAGTTCTCAGCCCGGTTGAGAGACAGGATAAGGATCACCATGTCTCTCTCTCCCACGGTCACTATTTTTTTTTTTTTTCATTTACACATTGGGACTCGTATCATTACAGATCATTGATTACAATGCCTTTCCTAATTTGTCAAAAGTTGTGACTTGGGCCAATGGGCTGCTTCCTTTTTCAGATGTTCTTACACATCTGGATTCCCTGGGTTCTCTCTGACGTTTAAGTTGATAAATGACCTCACATGAACACAGGGAGTGAGACAGCTTTGATTACAGGGATGTTATAATGCAAACTCCACAAGAAAACAAATTAAACTTTTTGCATTAAAAACATTTTTATTTATTTATTTATTAGAAAGAAAGAAAGAGGGAAGGAGGGAGGGAGAGAGAGAAGAGAAAATGGGCATGGGCATGCCAGGGCCTCCTGCTACTGCAAATGAACTCCAGATGCAGGCACTACTTTGTGCAACTGGCTTTATATGGGTACTGGGGAATCCAACACCAGCCTTCAGGCTTTGTAAGTAAGTGCCTTTAACCACTGAACCATCTCTCCAGCCCAACTTTTTTACATTTTCATAAATATTTCTGAGTACCATATAAAGCATGCTAGGGGAAGAAGCGAGGTATTTCATTTAATTTTTGATGCATATTTACTAATAAAAGTATATAATATACACTGTGAGGTAGATTCTTTGGTACACACCCACTAAAAGGTCTTATTCAAAAGAGCAAACTTCAATGACTAGAAATAAATCCAGCAAACTCTTGACTGGCCATGTATGGATGAAGGAGGCTTCCTCTATTCTCTGGTAGTATTCTCTGGTCATTGTTCTCATGACTTTCTAGAGCCAGAGTTCTCAAATCTCTCTCCCTGAGCTGATTGACCGTAAAGAAGATATTTATAGGATGGAGAGACACACACAGGGAAAATGTCAAGGAATGGATAGTTTAAGCAAAGGGACTCTAAATTCCTAAAGTTAACTGAATTGGTGACAGACTGATGTTTTACACACACACACACACACACACACACACACACACACACACACACACACACACTTGGCTTGAAGCTCCGCATACTGACAGACAAGAAATTGGGCAGTGAACAGTGAATTTTCAGAAGAGGAGACATCATGTACATGGACACAGAGGGCAAGTCCCACTCACATCTTGTTTATCTCTGACTGCAAGGTGGAGATCCTCACATCTAAAATTGGCTTTCCTTGGTCAGATCATATGTGTATGGGATTTGTAACTAATGCTCTTTATCCTGAAAAAAAAATCTCGCTTTCTGATTTTCTCTAGGTCTTTTCTCTTTAAACTGTGTGTATGTTTATGTGTTTTGTTTCAGTTTGCTGAGCTAGAGAACTTCTTGGGAGACAAACTATAGTGTAGAAACTACATCATTTAAACTATCTCGTATTCCCTGGAAAAAGGGGCTCTGAAGCACATGATCTGATTTTGGAATTTTGACATGGATTGCTGCTGCCATTGTGCTGATGCTCTGCATGAGCAGAACAACTCAAAATCCCCCACTTCTCTGTCAGCACGAATGCTCTGAAATCAGAATTCTTGAGAGACAACTTACACCAGTAAAAGGAATCCATCCATCTATCTATCTATCTATCTATCTATCTATCTATCTATCTATCTATCTATCTATCTATCTGTCTGTCTGTCTGTCTGTCTGTCTGTCTGTCTGTCTGTCTGTCTGTCTATTTACCTGTCTATCTATCTATCTATCTATCTATCTATCTATCTATCTATCTATCTATCTATCTTGTACAATTCAGTGGGCTTGGGTGGTTGTATATACAAGTGACATCAGCTATGTGATTAAGACAGAGAACTGTTTCATTATCCCTCAAAGTTCCATGCTGTCCTTTGTCCGACCTACACAGCCTGGAGGAAACCACTCCAAGAATGTTTGACCATTACCCATTGGCTTGCATTTGCTATCCATGGAATGGTGCCATATGAACCCTTTTCCTCGGGGATTCTGTGTCTCACTCACACTGGTGTCAACAGTGCTAGTTCCTTTCTGCTGTTGTGTCCATTGTATCACTGTACTGCGCTTGGTTAATCCTTTCATGGGTATTTCCATTTGCTTTTCAGTATTTTTATTACGACTTCAGGCTCTACTTTAATGCAGGCAGAATCAGTTTTAGTGTATAGAGTAATATTTATATACTCAAAACCTGTTTGGGGAGATAATTTTGAATTTAGGAAGGGTAGCTTGGATGGACAGGGTGACTAGGAGCCTGGCTTTTGAAGATTAAAACTGGTAACCAGGCTCTTTTTTGGTTTATATGGTTTGCCTTTCAACACAATCAACATTTCATTTTTATACTGCTCTACCTAATGGACTTGCAGTGTGAGGAACTTAGAATTGGTAGCATTTCTATGCCTCTCTTCACCTGCTATTTTGATAATTGAAGTGTTTTTATTTACCAAGATACACTCCTTTTGCATTCCTTTCTTTACCTCAACTTCTATAGTCATTTTGCTTTGTGTCTACTTTTAAATGGATTTTCTACCATGCTTTTAGGTACATCTATTCTTTTAAGATTTTTTTTATTGTTGTTTCTTCCTTTGATTGCTTATATTTTATTTATTGATGTTTTCTCAAGAAGTCAGTGGTACTTTTGCAAGCAGAAGAAGGAGCTATAAATACTTAGCTAAGACACAGGTATAATAAGGACTATTCTTTACAAATCAGTACTTAGGATCTCCTTAAAGCCACAAATAACTTATTTCCTAAGTTTTGGCATGCCCTGTCTCAGTACTTCTGGAAGTCTTTAAATGATGCCAAGTAGCTCCTGAGCCAAAGATTCATCTGTTTGAAGAAAATGTTTGTCTGTGGCCCAGTGCTCAGTAGCTTAATCCTTGGGGCTGATGGATGGGTTTTAGGTAATCCACCAATCAACTGAAATCCTATCCATAATTCTGTATTCATGATTTTTTTGGGAAAAGACGATCATAAAATTTATCAGATTTTTAAAGGAGTCCATCAGCTCATAAACATTACTTACTAATTTCTCTCTCATAAACATCTCCAGAAAGCAATATATTTGGATCTTGTTTTCATAAACCCCCTGCAGATGATCTTGTAGCTATTAAACTACATGATTCATCATGGTTTCCTTTGGGCTGAGCTATTCAGGTTCTCATCAAGAGATACTCAAAGCAATTGGAAATGGGTCCCCTTTGTAAGTTTTCTGAAACAAGTGTCTATTCCCTGTCTGTCAGTACTTGTCCTAAGGTTTCCCATCAAGCCAACCTTTCTTCACCTTTATCTTTTTTCAATATTTTATTTATTCATTTTTCAAGCAGAGATATAGATAGAGAGATAGAGAGAGATAGAGAGAGAGAGAGAGAGAGAGAGAGAGAGAGAGAGAGAGAGAGAGTGCACCAGGGCCACCACCTTGTGGGTCTGTCTTATGTGGGTCCTGTGGAATTGAACCCGGGGCCTTAGGCACTGGAGGCAAGTGCCTTAACTGCTGAGCCATCTCTCCAGCCCACCTTTATCTTTTTTCTTCTTATTTTCGTGGTGCTGTTGCAGCTACTAACTTTTCAATGTAAAAATTAATGAGTGGATGGGACTCATATCTACATTGATTAGGAAAAAACTTGTTAAATGTTCACTTTCCTTTGTGTTAACCAGATTTGGCCTAAAATAGTGAACATGAGGTGTTCCTGAAAAAGATATTAAATAAGAAGAAAAAGATGCTGCATGGAAAAGAATGTTACAATTCCAATAGTGGCCAGAAAAAGATTAAAACCATGTGAAAAGTTAGTGGAGTCAAATTAAAAGAACTCATATGAAACTTTCCCTGAAGCATTCAAGTGACTCTATCTAAACCCAGCCCTGAACTGACTTTCCCAGGAAACAGAAGAAAACTGTGATAAGCCTAATAAATGTGATCTATGTGGCAGACATTTCCCTGCCCCCATAAATTGGAACAGTGCTTATGTAAACTCAACGGTCGGCATTTTTTAAAAAAAGAAAGCTGCATTAAGAAGCATGCCCCTCACATTCTCTAAAAGGTTACAGGAAAACTGTAGCTCTAATACTTTACTCTGCAGAAACTTCAGTGTTTGGGAATTCCTCTTTGCTGTCCTTTGATTTGTCGGTCTTGCAGCTGGCAAGTCCACATGGACATAACTGTCCTCACGTAACCCCAGGGCCAACTTCCCACCGCCCCTGTCCTGCTCTGTTATGCCATGTCACCAAAAGCACATTAGGCCAGAGGGAGCACATTGCTAGCTCTGCCAGAGTGGGGTATCTTCTTTCTGTTTGCTCTCTCCATCCTCCCCCCATAGCTGCTTCTGTCTGAAAACACTGAGGGAAGAACTGAATCCTTGGCCATTGGGTGGTGGCAGTCACCACAAGCTGAAGACAGAAGACTGTTCCAGTATGTGCTGGAAGATTCAGACTAACAATTGTGAAATTAATGAAAAATAAAATAGGTTATCATGTCTCTGTTTAGATCCATGGGGTGTATTTTTTTTTCCTTCAGCTACAACTGGACTGCCTTCCCTTTCCCAGAGAATGGTTTAACAAATCAGTGGTTTGAACCCAAAAAACATGGAGTATGTTGCAGGTTCAACTCAAGTTCAACCACACATACGGAGCATAGAGAAAGCTTTTGAAAATAGAATACTGAACAACTTCACCTTTCTGTGGCATTAATTTTCTCCTCCATCCTTTTCTCAGAGTGTCTGCTGACCTGTGTCTGCCTGTTTGAGTCTAACTTTCCCTTGCACATGTAACTTTCTGACAATTTGATGTGCAGGGTCTTCATTTATGACCCAGGGTATTTATTTTGTTTACATGCTTGGTTAAATACTGGATTTGGATTATAATTTCCATGTGGAACAATAAATTCATTATCCTCAAAATAGAAGAATAATGTTTTATGTTTCAACTAAAACCTGTGTTTAATTAACCTTCAAGTAAATAAACATAAAAAAGTATAGGAGAGGTTTGGATGCCTTGAAAATTATTGCTTATATATTTTCTCTTAAGTCTTGACTTTCCCAAGTACCTTTAGTCACTTTTCAGATGTTAGACCCTATTTCTTGGATGTTTTTTTTGGTTGGATAATTTTCTATAATTTTGTGAAGGTAAACTTTTTTTCCTTAAATATATATTTATTGTCCATAATGAGTTACATTATTCAGTGGGCAAACAATGAGTTGTTATCCCCAATTCCCCAATGCCCCCTCCCCATCCCCAATCAGCTGGATATCCTCCTCCGTGGGCCATCTGGATCAGTCCTTGTGGCAGGGGACCCTGGATAGCCTAGTACTCAGCCCGGTTATTTCTTGGATTTTGAAAAAGTGAATGAAAAGCAACTATTTGATTGTCTTGATGAATATAGTCTGTTAGCATAATGTAGTATAGAATAAAATATCACACCTCAAATAATATCCCAAACACTTCAATTTAAATTTCGATTGGTATGTATTCATTTTAGAGTTTAGCATCTAGAATCCATTTTACTTCTGTTAGGCAGAAATCATGGATCGTGATTTTGTTCTGTGTTTTCTCCATTTCAGGAGATTTCCCAATAGTCAGAGTCAAAACAGGCTGGTGCTAAAATATGCATATTTTACCATGTTTTATTGCACCCAAAGGAACCTATACAATCAACTTAATTTGTTTTCTTTTGTGTGCCTCCTAGTATGACTGAGGAACAGATTGGGAAATGGTTGTTTAACTCCACTGAAATTCCTTGTAGCAATTTTGCGTCAATTGATGAGTATTTCCCCTCACCACTAGCAAAGTACCTAATCCTATCATTTTCACACTCTACCGGAATCTGAACTTGTCCATTTTCTGATTGCTGCCTCATGTAGAAGACTATGTTCATCTATGGGAACCCAACCAATCCTCCTTTCTCGACTAGCCATTCTCTCTATCTTCATCTTCTTCCTCTTCAGTTACACCAACCATTGCATCTCCCAACGTCTCTGCTGGCAGTGGAGGATGGTCCTGTTGGGGACCTTTAGTCTCTCGTTCTCTGCCTAAGGCTCTCCTACCCTACAAACAACAAAACAGCTCTTTCTTTAACTTTGAGAAGGGTTTCTAACTACAGGCTTTTTGAAAGCACTGCTCTTGACGTTGACCTAGTTCTCAAACTCATAACAATTTAGTTTGTTTGTTATGGTCCTGGGGATCAACTCATTTTAGTTCTTATCTTTCTATTTCATTGGAACTAGACTTTCAAAAGTCACTGATAAATAGTCTACTAGTGAATCTAATGTCTTTTTCTCAGTCACACATTACTTTTTCTAACACTTGGCCAAGTGGATGATACCATCTTTTTGGAAACAAAAAAGGATTGTTTCCAGAATTCTGAATAGATCTTTTCTCTTCATAGTCTACTCAACAACAAATATAAACCATTATTTTTGTTTTCTATCTGAAATTTCACTTATTCGAAACTTTAAAAAATATTTTATTTGTTTATTTTTTGCAAAGCAGAGATAGACAGACAGACAGACAGACAGACAGATAGAGAGACAGAGAATGGGTACGCCAGGGCCTCTAGCTACTGCAAACAAACTCCAGATGCATGCACTGCTTTGTGCATCTGGCTTTAAGTGGGCATTGGGGAATCAAACTCAGGTCGTTAGGTTTTACAGACAAGTGCCTAATCGCTGAGCCATCTCTCCAGCCTGCCCCAATTTTATTATAGGTATTTCCAGGAAATTTTCTCCATACTCTACCAGTAATCCTTTTATCTAGAACTTTCTTATTTAATATAGCTTTTACTGTGTGAATAGTTCCACAAACTATTAATCCTAAATTGTAGGCCTATATTTCCTATTTTGACTCTCTCCTGTCAAATTATATTTTCTTCATCTGGAGCCTTGGATGAGTGGCTTCTTGCTGACAACACACTTCCTATTGTTCCAGTGTACTTTCTCAATCTCTCTCTCTCTCTCTCTCTCTCTCTCTCTCTCTCTCTCTCTCTCTCTTCCTCCCCTTTGGATAGACTAAGTGCAGCATCTCATACATGCTGCTCAAGTACTCTAACACTGAGCTAGATCTACAGCCCTTATTTTCCTTATTTATTTATTTATTTATTTATTTATTTATTTATTTATTTATTTATTTATTTATTTTTAGTTTCACTAAGTAGTCCAGGCTAGGCGTGAATCCACTCTGTAGCCTAAGCAGCTCTTAAATTTGCAATCCTGCCTCAGCCTTCCTTGTACATAAGATGACAGGCATGCGGCACCAGGCCTAGCCTGGAGGGTTCTCTTTAATAGTGCTCATCTCTGCAGCAATGCAGTTGTTTCTCCATACCCACCTTGTCTACATCTCTGAACTCACTCATGCTCCTTGCTATACCAAACTGCACATTTTCTTTCTGTTATATCTCACTAAACCTTTGGACTAAAAGAAAATCTCAAGAATACCATAGCCTGAATATCAGGCTGTTTTGAAATTTCCTATGCTAAACTACTCAGCCCATTACTTTTGAATTTAGCTTCACTCATGTTATCAAGAACGTATTTAGGAGGTAACATAAATAGCCTCTAATTCAGTTCTCAAATGATTCCTTATTCATCTCTAGGACCCCATGAGCTGGACATCACTGTTCTCATTGCTCTTGGCATTCTGGTCTTTTGAACACCCACAAGAGTATCCCATTTAATGCTATCACTCTAGGGTTTCTGTAGTTCCAAGCTCTTCCACATTCATTCTACAAACCAGTTCCACGGATAGGAACTGGTTTCTCACAGGGACGGCTTCACTCCTTTGAACTAACATTCTATAGTTATTTATGGCTGTGACCAAGTATCTCACTAAAAAATAACATGAGACAAAGGATTTATTTTGGCTCACAATGGCTTGGAAGTCAAGGACAAATTCATGTGGAGATTTCATTGTGGTAATGTGACTGGGACTTTTCCCTTTTTTATTCAATATGGGATCTAAGCTTTGGGATGGTGCCGCCCATATTCAGGGTATATCTTCCTTCATCAGTTTAACTTCTCTAGACAATCCCTGAAAGGAACACCCAGAGGAGTGTCTCCTAGGTGATTCATTATCCAGTCATGTTAGTAAAGACCAACCATCAAAGAGAAGATGCTGGGCTCTCTCTTCACCAACTCTCATCTGCATAGTTTGTGGGTGGAGGCTAATTCAGATCCAGAAAAGAGGAAAACTCTAGATGCTGCAACAGCAAGTAGACGACACAGGGGGATGTGCATGGGCCTAACAATACCTGTTCTCCAATAGCACTTTTATTTCCAAGATATATTGATATTTTAGACCCTGATGTTGAGGAGATTCTAGCCTGGCTTTCTTTGTTTTCTGCCAGCATTGTAACTGAGATGAAATGGCTAGCAAACAAGCAACATTTATTAAATGATCAAAAATAGATTCCATACAATTCCACTATGGAGAATTCTGATTGGTTCTTCTTTATTCTCTTTAAACCCACACACATTTAGATAACATAGTTTGATCTCCTGGCTGCCCAAGAAATTCACCAGACTGGTTAGATTTTTTTTAAAACTCATATTGATTTTCTGTCTACTTGAATGTAATATAATCTTAAATATAATTTCCACATCTAAACTTTTTCTAATAGATATTTTATATTATTTGCAGTCACAATGATAAGGCGCCCACCAACAATTGTTTGTTACATCTGTGGTCGTGAATATGGAACAAAATCCATTGGCATCCATGAACCACAATGTTTGAAAAAGTGGCATAATGAAAACAACTTGTTGCCTAAAGAACTAAGGAGACCTGAACCTAAAAAACCAGAAGTCAGAGCCATTACTGGTGAGTTCCTAGAATAAAATTCCTTGAGCACATAAGGGGACATTTACTGTTTTGAAATTGGAAACAACAACAACAACAACAACAACAACAACAACAACAAAGTTCTAGAATGCCTCCTGACTGTTGTCTGCAGTTGCAGACATAGAGACTCTTGTCTTCAATTACAAATTTGTCATGATGTCCTCATGGAGCAGAAGTACCCAACTCCAATTCTTACAGGTTACAAAATTGAACAAATTGTTTCATGTGTGGAAAAGGAGGAGGTAACTGGGGGATACAGCAGCTCTCTCTGAAGGAAACGGCAATTGCCCAGATCCAGCTGTTGCTGTCATTAGGAAATTTAGCTCAAGGTAGCCATTCCTTTCAATAACACAAGTGAAACCAGAAATCTGTATGAAATGCCCAGCTGTAATTTTTTTGCAAGCAATAATTTGTAAGACTTTGTGCAATCCAAATGAAATTGGAACTGTCCTGTCACATGTGCCTGTCAGAGTCCTATACTTATTCAGTGTGAAAAGAATGAAGAGAATATTTTTGCCATGAAAGCCCAGACTCACTTTTCGTCTTCCACCATTGACATTTTCTCAGTTGATTTCATCATCCCTTCAAAGGAAATTTTAGATTTTAAGAAGAGCATCTTTCAATTCATTTTCCTTGTGTAACCAGTTTCTCTGCAGACCATTCCGTGTCAGTCCACAGCACTCTTAAAGATATAATCCAATGCAAGTTTTATGACAGCCCACGGTCTTAAATCTAGATTGTCATAAGAAAGTTTTAGAAGCTGTTGAGAGCTAACTACTCATACTCTTTGGCAAGAAGGGGACTTTGCACTTAGATAGGAAAAGAACTCAAGGTGAAAACATCTCCCTCTTAAAATCAGATCATTTGTCCCCAGAGAGGTTGCTTGCTTCACTGAAACTGCCTTTCTACTTCTCATTTGTTGCTACAAGCCCATTTCCCCCTTCTTTTTGATCTTTACCGTTTTAACTTCTTGATCATAATTCATCACAAGGCTGGTAGTGAGAAAAAGGACTTTGAAGGCATTGGCTGAGGAGTAGTTCACTGTTTTGCAACAAGAAAAGGTGGATCTCTTCTCTGAAGGTACCCTTCTTCTCTAGGGAAATAGAGTTCACATAGCCCTCTCCTCACAGTGCAGGTACAAAGTTCAAATCATCCTCAGCCCAGACCCAAGGTCAAGGCCCTAAGAAAAGCATTTAGAAATGTGATGAGTCACCTTCACAGGAGAGGGTGTCTGCACTGGAAGTTCTGAATCAGTATGAAAACTCATAAGAGCAATAAAACCATCAGTGATGTTCTGTCCTCTACAGAGTCTTCAAAGCCCTGGAAACACAAATACACAACTGGTTCAAACAGTTGATACTTGCTTTATGTAAAGGAGAAACACTAAGTTGTTCAAGGGTTTAAATTCCTATTAGAAGCAGGCATTTTAAGAATCTAAGGTTTGTTATGGTTATGTGAGCCATTAGCTAGAAATTATATGAACATTTTCCAGTGTTTAATGAAGTCATATAATCTGTGCCAATGATAAAAACCAAGCAATACATTTTTGAGTGCCTGGATACATTTTAGGGCCTATTTTGAGTGACTCTAAGACATAGTCAATTTAATGTACTAAAGTTATTCTATTTAAATAAGGCTTATTAAAGCTAAATCCCACATTGTTTCTCTAAAATAAATCCATATGCCTTTTTCCCTGCACTCTGCCAATGGAGATTATACATTTCTCAGCTGTCTGTTTTGTTTTCTTAAGTACACTTCTTTCCATCAGATTATTTTATTTGCATTCTTTGCTTTAATTACTAAAAGAATCTCTGAGTTCATGACCATGGAGAAATGATGAATTTCTAGGATAGAATTCATCTTAAATTCATTCTCCGCTGTCAGTCTGGGCTTCTACAAACATCCACTGAAGGATTACCAAAGACAAAAATACAGATACATATTCCTTTCCCCTTGTACACTGATAATTAGAATGAACGGAAAGAAAGCCAGAAGTTATATTTGCAAGTGTGTAAGCAAAGATGTTAATCTTTAGTGAAGAATGCATATCACGACCCGTCAAAGAACGTCTTCCCCTTCTCAACCCCAAAGAGTCCAAAACTCTGGTTTGTAGATAATGACTCAACTCCTGAAAGAAGAAGCAGACCTATTTATTATTTATTTATTTGCTTTTGGCAAAAGTTATATGACTTACTTAAAAACCTCAGTCAACAGGTATTTCCTGAAAATATTTTCCATATAAAGTAGAATATGGTTCTCCAGGATGAAAACTAATCCATTTTACCTTGCTCCCCCTCCCTTTCTCTTTCCTCTCCTTTTTTTTTTAACTCTCCAGCCAAAGGGTTCTATGATCTGGATGCTTTAAATGAAGCTGCTTGGACGAGCGCCCAGAGACAGTTGGTTCCCTGCAATGTTTGTGGACGAACCTTCCTGCCAGACAGACTGACTGTCCACCAGCGATCTTGTAAACCCAAAGTCCCCAAGTAAAGCCCTTTCTCCTGCATGGAAGTGTTAGAGGAATTAATCCCTCTCAAAAGATTGGGTTGTACTGGGAAGGAGAAAAAAAAGGGAGGTTGGAAGAGCAAGCCAGAAAATCGGGAGTTGACTAGGTCCTGCTTAGCCTGGGGAGGAGGCTTTGCCTGCCTTGTGGGATGGGGCGAAGGTGGGGTATTTGGGGGGAGCAGCTTTGCATGCTCAGGTGCGGGAGGACCATTTCACTCTTGCATCCGGCAGAATGACAAGCCCATGGCTTCTTATAGGAGCTGGATTTTTTTTTTTGTCTCAAGTAAATTTCTGAGCTGATTGGTGCCAGTTTTCTCTTTTCCTGATCAAAGTTTGTACCTGGCAGTTAGTAAGATGGCCCAGCAAGTAAGAGGCTTTAGGGGAATTTGAGATAACTCCTCCATCCCACGAAGACCTAGGATTTCTCCCTAACTCTGTACCTTCTGATCCAGGCTCACTTTTACACTGCATTCTGGGCTGAGAAGTTTCTTTTCTCTCTAGGTTCATTCATTAGGACACATAGTTTGTGTACAGGGGCTGCAGTTTTAAAATAGTGGAACCATATCAAACTCACACGCCCTTTCTAAAGGCAAGAAATGACACAGAGATATTTCCTAACCAGGGCCAGCCTCGTGTGTCAGGATACTGCTGCAGTACAATTTATCAAAGTGGGTGGGGGCAAGCTCCTTCCTCCGGTAGACGTCAAGCAAAAGCTCTTTATACCCTCACAGTTTTATAGGTGTTTCATTGTTGAGGTCGAAAAGCCTGCCAGGAAATGCAAGGCCTCCCCACCCAGGCCCTTGCACAGTCCATGGCTTGTGAAAGTGTTCTGTATTTTAGAGCCCTTGAATGTGTTTACTTCCAGGCAGGGCTCTCCTGGGAGGAGGCCAGGACCAGGGTGGTATTCTGCCTGGGAAATTCTGCTCCCCCAGGCGGTGTGGCTTTGCCTGGACTCCCAGCAGTCTTGCTTGAGATCTTTGTTCATTACAGGGCCACATTCCAAGGCCAGGCCAGATCCACTAGGTTCCTGAAATCCTTGTATCCATGACTTTACACAGCCTAATCAATTCCAAATTATACAGGCAGATTCATTCAACCTAATAGTTTGGTCAGGAATCTACTTATTATCCAGGATTGGGTTAGGATAGTTGAGTTAATCATTCTGTGTTTTCCTCCTTTTGCCTTTTCCAAAGAAGCAAGAGATTGGCTTTTTAAAAAGCTTCTAGATACCCTCAAATAAGGATCTCATGGAAAATTGTGGCATTTGGTGACTCAGTGTTGATGGCTTGGTTTTCCTGTTTTATTAATCAAAATGAAGAAAGCATCTAACATACACTGAATGCACCGTGGGCCAGACACTGTGCTAAGTGCTCTGCATACAGTAGTTTGTGTACATCTTACACCAGCCTTACACATAGATAAAATTTTGCTTATTTTACTCATCAGGATATTGCTATTTAGACTAAACAGCTCGCTGGCGGTTACACTGAGCTTAAGTGAAGAAACAGAGGAAAGAAGCCAACTCAGGACTGGTATCTGTTGCTGTTTATGACAAAAACCATCATTAATAAGATTTCCCATACTAACATGAATGATCCAGCAAGAGCGGACGATCTCGCACGATGTCTAGCAACTGAGCAGATGGGAATCTGGCATGCTTGCTGGTCTGGGCTTTTCTTACACTGGGGTGAAAATAAAACTTTGAAGTACATTGTGTTAGGCACTTCCATAGATACGTTGGTTATTTTGCTCTGATGATCCAGAAATAATGTTTCAGGGGAGATAGATATAATCAGAAATTTTGGCCTCAACTTTGAAAAGAGTCGCTCTTCTGAGCCAGGAAGAAATCCATGGGCACAACTAACCAGCAGAGGCTTCTTTATCTTGTGAAGTGGCTGGAAGAGAGAGGCTCTTCATCCTAGATCTGTGAACCAGCTTGAAACCAGTCAATGTGCTGACTGTGAGGATTCCACATAAGGCTTGACCTCAGCTGGTTCTCAGATGGTCCATGGAATTAAACCTGAAGCAAGCTCTGTTGTAATGACGTCAATCCACGATGAAGGCAAGCAATCAAACTCTCTCTCTCTCCCTCGTTCCCAACTGCCCTCCCCCAAGAGCTCACAGTTGTGAAGGTTGTTGTCAATTCCCAAAATAAATTAGTTTCTTAAGTAATGATTGACATCTCCCTGATCCATGAATTTTAGTCTGAAAACAGTTCCCATAGCTGGGTGTGGTGGCGCACGCCTTTAATCCCAGCACATGGGGGAGGCAGAGGTAGGAGGATCGCCATTAGTTTAAGGCTAGCCTGAGACTACATAGTGAACTCAAGGCCAGCCTGGGCTAGAGCAAAACCCACCCACCTCAACCGCCCCCAAACAAAACAAAATATAGTTCCCATAGTATTCTCCTAGATGACGAAGGTACTTGGAACTTCTCATTAACGCAGGCAGTTTCTAGTGTGGGATGCCATGTTCTCACAAGCACTATGGTTCCCTTTCCACTCATTATCAAGCACTGGACAAACTGTAATCGAAGCTTCTTCTGGGTGAGGTTATGAAGGGCTCTCAAGATTTCTAGATGCTAATCTACATGTTGAATTTGCACCAAAGTTTCAGGGCATGTCCGACAAATGAAGACAAAATATTTCCTAGAAAGGGGCATCTCCTATTGTGTATAAGCATAAGCACATAAATCTTTTAGATTATGGGGGCTCTTCAGGAAGTCTCATTATTTTTGTAGTAAGTATTTCCAAGTAAGGGCCTCAAGGTGGTTTCCTGTGGTATTGCTTTGGTTTGAGGAACACTGGTCTGAAGAACAAAAAGAAGCCATTTTTTAATAAATATTTTATTTATTCATTTCAAGCAGAGAAATACAGAGATAGAGAGAAAGAGAGAGAGAGGAAGAGAGCACCAGGGCCACCACCTTGTGGGTCTGGCATATGTGGGTCCTGGGGAATTGAACCCGGGGCCTTAGGCACAGGAGGCAAGTGCCTTAACCGCTGAGCCATCTCTCCAGCCCAAGAAACCATTTTTGACAGTTAAAGCAAGGAAGAAATAATAGAGATCCCAAGCCCTTTACTCCTGAAAACAGATCTTGGTCTTTCTGTACTTGTCTGCTTCTGACATTAACAGCA
Source organism: Zapus hudsonius (assembly GCA_004024765.1). NCBI lineage: Eukaryota > Metazoa > Chordata > Mammalia > Rodentia > Dipodidae > Zapus > Zapus hudsonius. Next base: position 62,991 of record PVHP010004873.1, read on the forward strand.
TTGTGTCTATGGTTTGGATCCCATATCATGTAGGGGTAGGAAGTTCAGCCCTTTCCTTCCCCGATCCCTCCCGAGAGGACCTTTCAGACCTCCTCTGACTACAGTCCACCCTCCCTTATCACTTGGGACTTTCATACTGATTCACTGTCTGGCCCGTGCAAACAGTTGGCTCTCCTCTCCATGGCAAGAGATGAAAAATGAAGCCTTCCTGCCCTTGGAAGAAGCAGCGTAAACAAAAAGCACTTGGGTTTCCTGCAGAGGCCAGATTGGCTTGTTTAGAGAGACCCCAGGAATGGGGCTGAGGTAGCTCACTCAGGACAGTGCACCTTTAGTCTTCCTTCTTCTTAAATTGTTAGATATTCAAATAGATACCCCCAAAGGACAAAATATAATGAAATCTCATGGTCTCTACATCCAAATACGCTCAGTTCTGACATCCCTTTAAGGTTGTATTTGGAAGGTTTAAATTCCAGCTGTTATCCCTCTGGGTGAAAGAGGAAGATGGAGATGTGAGAGGGGTGCTGGGACCCACAATTCCATTCTGTCAGTGACTTTCATTCTACTTAACGGAAACACAAGGGTGAGCTTTCATGATTCTAAGCTTAACTGCCAGTGTGAGAGAGAGGAAGAACTGGCCTGTGAGGCAGGGTAGCTCCTCAGTGATTCATAGGTCAAGAGCCTTTTAGTTAGCAAGTGTTAAGGCAAATCATGACCTTCAAAAATATTTATGTTGGTCTCTGAAACCCATGGATATGTTCCTTTAGATGGCAAGAGCGACTTTGCAGATATGACTAAAGTTGTTATGGACCCTGAAAGATTACCCTGTATTCTACTGGTGTTATAAATCTAATTGCACGACTCTCTTAAGAATAGAAAGGGTAGAAAGCAGAAGGAGATGGGTGAGAGAGATAGCAAGCATAAGAAGGATTTACTACCCCATTGCTGGTTTTGAGCTATAAGAAGCCATATGCAGGGACCCATAGGAGTGAAGGGAGGCCCCAGCTGATGGCCAGGGGGCAGACAACCAGAGCCTCATTCCCACATCTAAAAGGAGCCACATTTCCCTAAAGCATGAATAAGGAAGGATTCTCTCCCCGAGCCTGCAGAAATGAAGGCAGTCAGGTGAGTGACACCTTGTTTAGTCCAGGGTTGAACTTGGGCCACAGAACTGTAAGAACACCTGTGTTGGAGAAGCCACTAGGTTTGCAGTTATTTGTGATGATAACAACACAGGGAACACAAAACACACCCGTGTGGCATGAGGTAAGACCAACAGAACCTCATCTTAGTCAGAGAAGTAGAGCTCTCAAACCCACAAGGGACAATGGCCCCATCTACTGCTTGCTTTACTCAGAGACAGTGAGACAGCACTGACTGGGACAGATAATGAGCCCCACTGGATCCAGTAATTTCCACAGCTATTTTGCAATGTGTTTAAAATGAGTTTGCAGGTTTTTAATATTTTGCTAAGAAAGTGTTGCCTTTGATAGTCTTAAATGTAGAACTGATTCGCCCACGTGTGTACTTATTGTAAAAATAATAATAAATGGATAGATGTATGAAGGTAGTTGACTTGGTACTTTTTTGGGGATTAATAGCCTTGTCCTCTTTCTCTGCTCCTGTGCCAATACTAGAAGTTATACTTCTCTCCCTGAGAGCACCATGGGGTCTGCGTGGGCAGATTTTCTAAATAAGCTACTTGCTGAAAAGTAAACATCTGGATTATGAAAGTATGGGTATGTGGTTAATCACAGTTATCATGTTGCCAGGGTTTTCTAAGAAGCCATACACAGTTCTAAAAACATAGGGAGAGACATGAATAGAATGTCCTTAAAGGACTGGGCAAGGGTGAACAAAGGCTATGATGCTGTTTGATAATTTACCAAGTAGTGAACTGGCCCTCAGTACTTTCCTTCTTTGACTTACCTGATCTTTTCATACCTTCTACTCCCACTGCCAAGACTTCTCTTCATTGGAGCAAAACACAAGTGGTCCATGCTCCAGACAGTCCTCTGAATGAGGTACTGGTCTGTGTGTGTGCCACCTAAATACCGGATAGAACAACTTAAAAGAATAAAAGATTATTTTGGCTCACTGTTTCAGAGGTGTTGGGCCAGCAAGGCCAGGAAGGCCTACTGAAGCACTTAAGTTTACACCCTTGACATCTAAAAAGCAGATAAAAAGGCAAGGAATGGCCACAGACAAGATACCTTCCTACCTCCAAATGTTCTAGAACCTTCCAAAAATAGCCCCACAAGGTGGGACTATTTTGATCCTTGTGGAGGTATTTCATATCCAAATCATAATATTTTTCTCTTCTCTTCTAAAGGATTATGGACATTTCATAATGAGAAACACATGGAGTCCATTCCAAGGAGTCCACATACTTGTAACGCTCCAATGCTGTTCAAAAGCCCAGGTTCAAAATTACTTCTGAGTCTCAAGGCAAATTATTAGCTCTGATCTCCCACAAAACCCAAAAAGGCGAGGTGTATCACACCTCCAGCCTTTAATCCCAGCTCGGGAGGCAGAGGTAGGAGGGTCGCTGTGAGTTTGAGACCTGCCTGGGACTTCATAATGAATTCCAGCTCAGCGTGGGCCAGAGTGAGACTCTACCTCAAAACAAAACAAAACAAAACAAAATCCCAAAAAGAACATTACATATGTTTTGAAGATACAGTGGCACAGAGTAACTGGTCCCATTGCAAAAGCGAGGAATGAGACTACTGAGAGAGAAAGGGTTCTAAAGCAAGACAAACCCAGAAGCCAAACCTCTGAGCCTGTAGCTCTGTGATTGGCCTTGGTGGCACGTGGAGTCACTAGGCGTCATGATCCGAGTTTCCAATTTTGGGGCAGCCTCACCCCTGATAGCCTTGCCATTTACAACACAGAACCTCTCTCTTCCTAGCTCCTGTGGCTTTCCTGGTCGGATGCTCCTCATTTCTGACACCCCCAATGTATTCAGAAACAGTGAGCCAACATAAATTCTTCCTCTTGCCATTGCTTCTGCCAGGCTTTCTGTCACAGTCACAGAACAGTATCATGCATGACACTTGCTCGGGTTCATCTCTTTTTTTTAGACCAATCATTTCCAGCTTCTATTACAAACACTGTTTTTCCCAGATAGTTAAGGCACTCAGATCCAGAAAATGGTAAAGAATTTCATATCCCCTGTAGTGTGAGGAAAGAGAGAACCCACATACAGTTGGGGCAACGAAGAAGGCCCGGGACTAACTATGAGAGGCTATGTTGAGTGTGCAGGTCACCTTCAAGAGCAACAAGCACAACAAACCAGGAGACAGGTGGAGCCCACCTGAGGGCTAGGACAAAACTGTCCCAGCATCCTCTTTTCCTAAGCAGGTTCTCACAGCTTTACTAAAGAGTACTGTCGCTCTCCAGCCAGCAGAGGGCAGTGTTTGGAAGCTAAGAGCCCAGGAATCCTCCAGGGCAGACAGGCAGGACAGAGTCCACATTGTGTTCTTTCTTTTGTTTTTAAGTTGAACTAGCAAACTATAAATGGGACGTGCATTTACTACTAAACTCCTATCACGTGATGTTCATCTCTCCCTTCCCTGCCAAGTCTTTGAAGGAATAAGCATAAATATTTAGGACATAGATTTCAATTTGGCTTTCTAACAGATCATATTTGTTCAGTTTTCTACCAAAATGTACACACAACATGGAATAAAAAGTCTACACTGGGCAGAAACTAAATATTGATTTAGGCAGAACACTTGCTTGAAGTGTGCTGTTCTTAAGCAAGGACAAGAGAATTAGCATTCTGCCCAGTTTAAAAAAATGTACAAGTGGGCTGGAGAGATAGCTCAGTGGTTAAGGCACTTGCCTCCAGTGCCCAAGGCCCTGGATTCAATTCCCCAGGACCCACATAAGCCAGACCCACAAGGTGGTGGCCCTGGTGCATTCTCTCTCTCTCTCTGCTTGAAAATGAATAAATAAAATATTTAAAAATGTACAAGCCATTTATTACCTTTCTTGACAGGTAAGCGAGTCAGTGGGGAGGTGACAATGGTGTCGATGGCTGACACTAAGAGGAACTCCACACGGTATGATTAATGGAATGAGCTTTTGGAAGAAACTCTTTTTGGAGCAGGAAGAGAATGATCTAGAAAGAGAAAACACCAGGGACCAAAGTCTTCCTGGGCACTGGGTATGTGTCCTTGAGGGGCAGCTAAGTTTTAATTAGATTGTGAATTCAGTTTTAGAACTTTCGGAGAACAAAAAAAGATAAACATGCTTAGGGTTTTGCCAAGAACAGAAAACAAGGTCTATTGGGTTTAGAAGCTGGCTTTCAGAAGGTAGTCATGGACCTCAGTGTTTGCTGATAACATGAAATTTCCAGCACTTTTTGAATAGAGAGTCCAACATTTTCCTTTGCGCTGGGCTCTGCAATTATGTGGCCAGAGGTCAGGGATATGTAGAAGTTTGGAAAATGTAAGACTAGAATAATTACAGATCTCTGTATGGATAAGAGTAGCGGATGCTCCAGGAATCTTGAATTTCTGGTTATGTTTTAAGTATATGTGGGGATAATTCCCAGGGAGAGGTATACTGGTGGTTAGTTAGGAACAATGGTTCATTAGTCCTAATACAAGTGGGGGTGTGGGGAAGGCTGGAGAGATAGTGTCTAGGGAGCATTGCTGCTCTGTGGATGCCAGGCCCAGCTGGAGCATCTGGCCTTGGTGGGATTCAAGGGTACTTGGCACCCACTCACTCGCTTTCTCAAGCACGGTGGTAAGTATGGGGCAGGAGTCAAGGCGCTTGCTTGGGTCTCCCTTGAGTCCCACTCTAGACCTGCTCCATGTGAAGAGAGGTTGTCTTATCAGAAGTCATGCAGCCAATTCAACATTTAATTGTAGTAAAATCTATTAGACTTTAACCTTCTCTTTCAGGAATGTGATGTTTGGCTTAAAGACTCCTTCAGTCTCCCTCCTTCCCCAACTTGTATAAACTTTTAAGTTTCTCCTCACAATGTTTAGTATTTATATTTAGCCTTCATTCACCTGAAAATTTTGTTAATGGTGCACATCCAAAGAAGTTTAGAATTGTCCCTTTGCTAATTACTTTAATCTGGTCTATAAATTGGTTCATTTGAATGTTTCACTCTCTCTATTAATCTTTTTCTGTCTGTGACATTATCACGTGAGTTACAGGATAACATCTTTACAGTCTATTTAATATTGTGTGGCCAAGGCTGAGTTCTTTTTAAAGAGTTTCCTTGGCTTTTCATACTCATTTCTTCTTTGAACCAAAACTTAGATTCAAGCTTGTTAAGTAACAAATAGTCTTGCTAAGATGTTGCTTTATATTTTACTCAAGTTGAATTATCACCATCTTCACAATTTGAATTCCTTCCTTGGGAATGCAGCTTACAGTTTATGTTTAAAATAATAGATGTTTATGCTGAATTCTCTCTACCTATCCACGCTATTTTGGTTTATTTTACACTCTCTACTTTTGTGGGACCCTTGTCACCCACTAATCACAGCAATGTGTGGTTTTCAAGTAACTCTAGAGGCACATGAGTACAGAC
>PVHP010004874.1:0-69283 GCA_004024765.1 Zapus hudsonius
CAATATAGAAACTACAAATCCTGGTCCTATGCCGGAAACTCTTCCTGTGGAGAGGCCCTCTTTAAGCTGCTCCTTATCAAAGCAAAACAGTCCACACCATCAACACCCACCCAAGACAAGAAACTTAAACCCACTCCCAAATGATGTGGATATGTAATTAAACTGCAAATGTCTGCTTAAAGTCTTGAAAGTCAAGGAATGTGTTGCAACCCTTGGATGTTCAGCACATCAAAGACAAATGATGTCTCCTGAATGGAAAGTAACATTATTTTCAAAAACTTAAGTAATGAAGAAATCTCCCGAGTGTATCTAGACTCAAACCAAAAACAATTGTTTTGACTTCATCCTCTGTCAAATGATATTTAATTATCCCATTGCCCCAAGATATTTTTCTCATATTTCTAGAACCCAGAGACTGATTATCCTTGTCTACAAAACAGTCCACTGTTATATTTTAACCGTTTCTTATTCAGCTTGTCCACTGCTACTTCTCTCACCATCGTGTGATGTAAATGTTTTAGAGAAGAAAATGAAAACCTTTCTGGACAAAGGGACCCTGAAGTGCCATTCAGTACAGCCTCTAGAGAGATCTATGTCTGTCCTTGAATCCACGCTTGAAAATCTCAGATTTGTAGTGAATAAAAGGGCCATGTACAGTTCAGGTGGGTATTAGAGCACCAGTGGACTGGGAGTCTGGGGATTGGTTCCTGTTTCTCTGCTTTGTTTCATAAGTCATCTAAGGTACTAGGCAAACTTTAGCAGTCATTCGGCACACAGAATCCACAGTGCTTGAGAAATTGATTTTTCCATGATCCTCGCAGCAGATGAAGGTACTGTTAGTCCTTCAGGGCTGAAGGTTTAGCTGCCAACTTAAGTTCAGGACGTGTGTATAGACGGCAAGCAATGACACTGTCTTGGTGTAGAGTTAATGACAAGCTCATCTACCTCATCCGGATTGACCAAGTCTGGTGCTCATCCCAACAAAAGGCATTAGCAAGGCCACTCTGTTGCTTTACATCATAGAAATTAAAGGGAAGCCTTCCAAAATTGATCATTTTCATAATTTGCAGACAAAATAGATTTTGCTTACAGGAGAGAAGAGTGTTGTAAATGCTTATTCTAGTGGTGGTCATACCACAGGCCTCGCAGTACGTGTCCACTGAGTCTATGCTGGGATTCCAACTTCACCATGCTAATGTGTGATGGTAGGCAAGTTAACCTCTAGCCTCAAGCCCCTTGAGAGTAAAATGGAAAGAAAACAGTATGATCCACCAGATTAAATTTAGCAATGTATATAAAGTTATAGAGGAGCCAGCCACTGCCATTCCTTCTACTGTTGAGATTCTGTCATTATTACTGTGTTCACAGCTGTGGGACAGTCCAGAGCTGGACCACAGGATGTGGCCTCAAGACATGCCTCTACACTCTGCATTCGAGCTGGATGTGAAGTTCAGGCTATTTAAAAAGAAATAACTGCCCTAAGAAGGTCCATTTTCCACTTTTCATTAGAAAGAAGAAATCATCATCGCTTCTCGGCCTTTTGGCTAAGATCAAGTGTAGAAAGAAGAATCATTTCTATGGGCTTAGAGGACAGAGTAGAGGCTTCCAGGAACTGGAAGTGAGGAAGAATAGAGAGTTGTTGTATGGATATTGAGCTTCAGTTCTTGAAGAAAAAGAAAAGAATTCTGGAGGTTAGTTGCACAACAACGTGACATAATACCTCTGGTAAAAACATAAACATAAAGTATATGTTGCCACAATTAGAAGTAAATATTTTAGAAAATTAAAGAGATATAACTTTGAATTAGATAGTGGTATCAAGAATCTATAGGGCCTGGAGAGATGGCTCAGTCAGTAAAGTCAGCCTGAGGGCCCAAGCTCAGTGCTCCAGCATCCATGCAGAACGCCAGTCATGGTGGTGTTTCTCTCATTCCAGGACTCAGAGTGGAGACAAAAGGATCCCCAAGACTTATTAGTTAGCTTTTCTAGTTAGCTGTGCCCAACTGGTGTATCCTGTGTTCTCTAAGAGACCTTGACTCAAGAAAATAAGATAGACGAGTGATTGAGAAGACATCAACCTCTAGTCTCCACACGCATACACACATCTGTAAACACATATGTAGACATATGCGTGCCTGTACAAATTCAAACATGCAGAAGCACATAGATGCATATCACACACAAAAAATATTTTATAACTTTTTCTCAATGGCTATGATACTGTTTCTATTCTGTTTCTGTTCTAATACATTTCCCTAAATTGAATATTTAGCATATATTAAAATATCCACAAATCATATCATATGATTTCTGAGATTTGCTCTGGAAATTTCTCCTTAGACAGAATGGAGCAGTAGAGGGATGCAGTTTGAACAAGACTGGCCAAGACAAGGTATTTGTTTACAGCTTGACAGGTTCAAAATGACAAAAAAAAAAGTTTGAAATCAAAACTTGAAAAGGTTTGCATAGACCTGAAATGCCCCCTTTTATTGAGAACGAGTGAGGTCTTGCTTGGATGATCTGTGCCCAGAAGCGAGCGAACACTGGCACATGCACAAACACGCCAACCTGGTCTATGTTGGGCACACTCACGTTCTCCCATACCATGCTCTTTGTAAGACATCTCCATGTAAGAGGGCTACAGCACCAGGACGATCGTTTTTAATGGAGCCTTACATTTTATGTAGTCCTGAATGCTATTATATCTCCCCCAGCAGGGAACAATCAGGAGCTCTTCCAGACCCCTGGGCAGGAGCCACATTAGATGTATTCTTACCAGGGCTTGGCATACTCCAATGACCAAGTTGAAGCCATGGCTGCTCAACTTATTATGTTGAACACTGTCATGATCATATCAGCATCATTAATTTCAAGATTTGTCTGTGATATGTGATCGAGACTTTGTACATGAACACTGTTTAAAGGCGCCATGTATTGGTCCCCAACACTTATGACTTCATGCATAAGCTACAGTTTTTTTATGTTGTAGCCATGCTCATAAAGGTGGATTTCAGGCATCGAGGGAGAGAAAATAGATATTCTCCTTTGTCTATAAAGCTTTAATCTAGCCATTTATCTGACAAAATATCTCAACATATTATTACATTTAAAAGCTACATCCCAAGACAGCTAATGATTTAATAATGACAATATTACATTAGATTCATGTAATCCAAAAGTCATTTCAGTTTTATAAGAACTAACAACAGCACCAAAAATGTTGATGAGAAAGCAATTTATCTTTATTGCTTACATATCCCAGGAAAACAATGTAAGAAAAATTGTTATAATTTTTATGTAGTTCTGGCTTACATGGCCTTAATATCAAAATAGTCTGTTATTTTCCTTCTATTCTCTCCTTTTCCTTTTATTTTTCTAAACCAAAAAAACAAAAGTCAATATTAAATAAAAATATTGCCAAGGTAAATTTTGCCTCATTGAAATTCTCTAAGTACACCAACAACCCTAGTTTCCTTTCCTACTCACTGTCCCTGTTTTAGATGTCTCCACACACTTTGAAGAAGTCACTGGGTACCTCACTCTACTTACAGGGTTCTTACTGAAACTTTAAATGTGTAGCTACAGAAATCAACTAAATCAAACCAATATTTTGAATTCTGCCTTTTAACTATGAATGCATTGTCACTTAAAATTTGTAAATGAACTTAAAATGCCTGATGTTCTTTGTGTAGCTCCTGTTTTGCAGAAATATCTGATAATTTCTGTGAGAGCAAATCTACAGCAATTTCTGTCTTAGTTTGGGTCATGAAATAGAACATATTATATTTTTAAATATCGCTTAATATCTTAGGTTAGGAAGAGCTTCCTGAGGGCAGTTCAACTATTTCAGAAACTATGACTATTTCTTGTGAATAGGGTACTTCCATTTGGAATCTGTGCAATTAAAGATAAGGTTGCTAACTGCCACCTGTGCTGTTCTGTGTGGGCAGCTAAGCCTCCATAGGCAGCAATTACCTGGAATTTCAGGGGCCCAGTGAGGCATGAGGCTAACAATGCTGGCAGCTTTATGAGGATTTGTTACTCAATGTGAAAAGTTTGTCAAGCATGCTCAAATCGAGGACAAATCTTTGGGTGATATCAATGAAATAAAAGAAAAAAAATTACTTGTTGGAAGTTCCATAAACAATCTCCTATTTAGAATGCTAATATTACAGCCACAAACAGGGTCTAAGTATCATTGAAAAACCTTCCCTCTATTCAAGATCTTTTGTTTTGGGAGAAAAGATGCTGACAAACAGGAATGGGCACTTTTCAGTAGAGAAGTGGTTTATTTTTAAGGCCCCATGCTCATTGTTCACAGGGGAAGGATTAAGGACAAGCTTTGTAAATCAACTCACTGGAGAAAAGGAAAAAATAAGGTGAAATGTGCTATTTATTCTTTCACAAAACAGTGTGAAATTTTTATTCAAGTGAAATGTTGGACTTCTGAGACTCAAGGAGCCCACCGATGTCTTTCTCCCCACCCAGAGGCATCTAGGGAATATTAACTTGCTTCAAGTTGATAGGGCTTCCACTGAGATCCAGTGAGATGTTCTGCTGAGAGCTGGGCATAATTGTGATGTGAACGAAGAAATCACCTGGGGTACTGTGAGAGGTTGGACACCCGTGATAAATGAGTCTTAGTTGAGCTATTGCCTAAAAGACTTGAAAAGGAAAATCCAAACCCCTGGTGGTGCTAAACCAGGCCGTTTTTACTGGTTAGAAGTCTGACACTGGACTGTTAATTTTCTCTTTTCTTAAGACATACCCTTTCAACATCATGAAAACAATACCCCAGCAGAGCACAGAGAAAGAACAGCACTATTCCAAAGATTAATGTTGACTGTGGAGAAAATCTTATCTCAAACACGAGACATCTGCCAAGAAGTGGTACAGAGAGAGAGGGAACAGAAGAAAGCCAGTGTGGCTGTGGCCAGTTGGCCTCCAGACACAGGGGCCCATGTGGTGCCAAAGGCAAGACTAAACAGCAAAATCCAGTCAAAGTACCTACGGAGATGCCATTTGTAACCACTCTCCTATATAACTCCTTTCTAGAGTTTCAGCCATTTTCAGACCTTTGTTACTTTCTACCAGATGCTTTTCTTTGCTATCAAATTGTTCTTCTCAATAGTACACTTCTATAATGCCAGTACAGTGTTTAACACTGCCTATGCACCCTGTGCCACAGAAGAGAATCTGTGCTCAGCACTGTCCAAGGTCTTCCTTTGAGGGCAATGGAAAAATTAGAATAGATTATATAAATTCCCAGTAGTGTCTATTAAATAGGTGTGCTTTCTTAGGTGAATAGTGTCATTTTTCTCAGCCAAATTTCCTCACTGAAAACAGAGGAAGAGAGAGAGAGAGAGAGAAAGAGAGAGAGAGAACAGCATAAGCTATAAGAGCTGAAACATTTTCTGCCACTTCACATTTTCTGTTATTCATTTTCTCAAAGTTGTATTCCCTAAATGTTCCTTATAAATATACATCCTTTGCTATATGACTTTGGCCATTGCTAGCGCTTTATTTCTAATCCTGTCTGCTACCTGGGACAGTAAAATATGCATGGCTGCTACTCCACCCCTTGAGCCCCAAAGCAAGCAATAACAAGCTCTTTTATATGGAACACCCATCCGAATGTTTCTAGGCACCACAAACAGTCTCTGTAACAGGCTTTCAGATCAGAAGAGTCAATAGCAAGAGTGAGGAAAAGACATGAGGTGATTTTCCCAAGGCCACAGGCCAAGGACTGGTGGTTGCTGGTAGGGTTCCAGGCCATGGTGGGAGAGCTCTGGCGAATCTTATTCATTCGTGCATTCCCTTCATATTCATGAGCATAAAAGTGAGACTTTATGGAATAGGGGAGGGAGCAAGTGTGAGCATTCCAGGTCTACATTGGTTTTACATTCAGTCCTACGTTAGGAAGGAATGAGAGAAAGAGGGTAATAGGCACAGGCTTGGTCAGCTCAAAACTACTCTGATGGTAAAGACAACTGTGCTTTTCATTGGTGTGTTTTAAGGATTTAGATTCTGTCACTCCACATAAGAACATCCACAAATAGTATCCAGTTCTATTTAGAGCCATGTAGTGTTTCATCATTGATCTAATTTAGCATTGACTTTCAAAGATGTAAATAAAATCAGTGAACCATTCTTTGGGACTATACTGCTCACTCATCCCCTGGCCACAGGCTTGGCACACTTCTACTGGGATGGCCAGAGCCCCAGGGTGTTTGAAAATGTGTTTTAGGGTTCACCTATTTGGCAAAATTGAGAACTATCACCATAGCTCCCTGTTCACTAAAATCCATTCTGTTTCTACCTGGGTACAGAGACCATATTCCCCAGCTTACCTGACACTAGACATTATGACTGAGGCTAATGTCATGGGCAGAGGTGTGTGCCCCTTCTTGCTGGTCTTCTTGCTCCTGAAGCATTCCTCTTTTTCCCGTGGGCTGGCTGCTCATGACAATGACTCCAGAAGTCTTGAAGCTGACACAATTGAGGGGTCCCACACATTATCTTGTCCAAACCAAGAAACCTGGAATGCCCACTCTAGATTTCTTGAATAAGAGATACATTATGGAGCTAGAGATATCACTCAGCTGGTGGAATGCTGCTTAGCATATGTGAAGCTCTGGGTTTGATCCTCAGCAGCACATAAAGCCAGGTGTGGTAGTCTGAACCAGTATGTTTGTCTATAATCCTAGGAACTTGGGAGATGGATACAGGAAGATCAGAAATTCAAGGTTAGACAGTGACTTTCAGGCCAGTCTGGATAAAATGAAACTCAGAACAAAAAGAAAGACAGAATGAGAGAGATTTTTCTATTATGTTAAAACCATCTAATGAATCCATGTATCCACATGATGGCTTGAGTTTCCTTAAGGCTCTATGTGCTCACATGCTGTTCCTTTGCAGGTTGATTTCACAGCTGGACAGGACGGTGTTGCTCTTATTTCACTGTCCACGTGCCCTAAGGCAGGAGTAAACAGGACCCACACAAAGCTCAGAGACAGAGGCAGAGAAGGCCACCTTTCTCTAGTGGGTCAGAAAATAGCTATTTTTGGCTTTGTCAGCCCACCAGCTCTGGCTTCTTCACATTTTTTTCTTTGTGTTTTTATTTTTAAATAATCTTTTAAAGACTTTAACATGGCTTTTAGCTTAAAGGTCTTACAAAAGCAGGCCATAATATAAATCTCTCAGATTTAAATGCTTAAAACTAAAAAAAAAAAGAAGAAAAAGGCAGAAAAAAGAAGGAAAGAAAAGAAAAGAAAGAGATGTGTCATAAAATATGGAAATTACATGAAACTCAAATTTTGAAACTACAGGTCACATTTGTTTTTGCACCAGCCAGCGCTGCTTCAGCCCAGCCAGGGCTGAGCTGGATACTTATGACAGGCAGAAATGCTCATATGGCTTGGTCTAGACATTCTTCAGAGGAGATCACACTTGTAAGCAGCCAGAGCCTCTGCACCCAATGGGCCCATCACTGTCCTTAGCTCAGGGCTAGCCCAAGGGAATAACACCTTTGCCACTGTGTGAGAGAGCCTTGCTCCAGAAGTCATGGAGTTTAGTTTTGCCCCCCCCCCTTTAAGAAAGTCCAAAAAGCAATCCCATTTCTTTCTGTGTGTGTGTGTGTGTTGTGAATGATACATGGCGAATGCATGTCATGCATGTGTGTGTGCACTTCATGTGTGGGTGTATGACTGACAGAGGAAAACATCAGGCGTTCTTCTCTTATAGCCCATCCCTATATTCACTTGTGGCAGGGTGGCTTACTCAGCTAGGAACTGTCCATCAGTGAGCCCCAGTGATTCACTGGTCTCCACCAATACCCTGCAGACTAGGATTCCAGGCATGTGTGGCTGCATCTAGCTCTTCATGTGGGTTCTGGGAAGTTGAACTTGGTGGTATTTGGCCCTAAGGCCTTCATGCTTAAGCATCAAGTGCTCCTAACCACTGAACTATCCTCTCAGCCCCCAAATAGACACCATTACTGGTCAAGTAGAGATTTGGGCTAGAAAAACTGCTCTCAGTTTTTAATCCCTCAAGGTACTAAGTGATCACACCCACTGAAGAGGGTTAGATGGCCTAACATCAAGGTGCCATCAGAGAACCTCTTATAACTTTGACCTATGAGAAAGCACATCAGTAGGTTCAACAGGTGACATGTTTTCATATTAGTTTTTTTGCCATTAATAAGACGTGTTTTTCAATTCATGGTACAATTTGATTATTAGAACAAGATGACAAATCAAGCAGCTGGCTATAAGGATGAAAAGTTGAGGCTTAAGTCAGAATTAATAATTTGCCCAAGGTCAAAGAGATGAAAAGTCAAGTGCTTGCAACTAGTCTAGATCCACTTGAATTCAAATCTGCTACTCTCACTCCTCAGAAAACCACATGCAATCCATGAGGCAGAAGACACTCCCTGACTGCCATGCCTGTTTGGAAAGTCAAATGTTGCCTATATTCAAGCATATACAGTACTTATCAAATATTAATTTGGGGCTGGAGAGATGACTCAGTGGTTAAGACACTTGATTGCAATGTCTGAAAGCTGGGGTTCGATTCCCCAGTAACTTCATAAAGCCAGATGCACAAAGTGGTGCATGCATCTGAAGTTTGTTTGCACTAACTCGAGGCCCTGGTGAGCCCATTCTCTCTCTCTGTATTTCTGTTTAAAAATAAATATTTAAAAAATATTAATTTTATGTCAGATATGATCCTACGAATTTTATACTTGGAGCTTATAACACTCCCAATTTCTTCTCTGTCAAACAGTCATGGTAAAAGCTGGGCATGGTGGCACATGCCTAAAATCTAGCAGTTGGGAGCTAGAGACAGGATGATCAGGATTTAAGAGTTCCAGGCAAGCCTCAGCTTCATGGCTGGGCTATATAAGATTTTGTTTCAATAAACCAAAATCAAACCAACCAAATAATCCAAAAAGAAAAAAATAAAGTCTCCGTGCCTTGGTAAGAGTAGTTTCACAGCATGAATGCAGACTTTAGTGAGTGATGGACATTGAAGATTTTAATAGGACCCACAATTAAACCCACTAAACTTTCTCCCATTTTATTTAAATGTTATCTTAATTGTTTTGTTTTTTTGCACAAAATTACAAATGAGGCTTAATCCTCTTAGAAATTCCATGAGATGCAGGTTGTAAAGAACAAGAAAAAAAGAAAGTGTGGAAGCAACCAAGCCATTGAATAGTGATATGTTGGCTACCATCTAAGCTTTTTTCCAACACCAAATTTTCCCTTTTTACTTCAAGTCGGTTCTTCCTCATACCAGCACAAGAGGACCATGTGAGAGTCACCAGAAAATACTTAGTTGAGATCTAAGTTTTTATTTTGATGTTAACAATTTGATTATATTATGTATTTCAGAGACCACTGAATGGGAGAACTACAAATATGTTTCTTGAGTGAAATTCAGGAATTTGGATTTAGCTTTAAAAATCTTTCAAGATGCATGAAACAAAAAATCAGCTAGGAAAGGGATCACTAGAAACCCCCTAACTAATAAGACTTCACTTTCTTCACTGCTAACATGTAGTTGCTTTCCAATTCCTTAGCCAAGGCTGTATTGTACACCCTCTTTTTGTTCCCATCACCTTTGTTATAAAACAACACTTCCTTCTAAAACTCAGCATTTCTTCTTCCCACAGCTAGGATTACACAGAAGTTGGGGTATTCGCAAACTTTTCTTGGTACACATTGCTATAACATGCCCTAATTTTGCATTCTATCAACCGGATCCTCTATCCCCTTCGTGAATAGCTTCACTTATTGAGCCGCCTAAGCTACTGTGACTAAGCTACTTCTCAAGTATCCGGTTCCCATAGAGACAGAACAGCTACCACATTGTCAAGCATTCATGTCTTTATATGCATGTGGAGGAAGGCGGGCCACATACTTCTCTGACAATGGTCAGGAACATAGTTAAATCTGCCCTCAAAAAAAGAAGCAATCGGATTGCCTCCAAATGGCCTTTAGACTGTGGGGGAACTCAAAGCTTATAAACCATTCCAGTCAGGTTGGTTATTATCATTGTTTGGGAAACACCTGGTTGAGACTCAACCAGCAATACTTGATGCAATCTGATGGCAAATTCTGCTCAATCCCAATGTTCCTTAATGAGGACAACACAAAGTAAGCTTTCCTGCATGTTTCTGGTTATCACTCAGCATCCTCAGCAATGTGTCCTCCAAACAGGACAAGAGGTTGGCCACCCGTCCTGCATACAGAAGGTGCTGGATAAATGTTTAGAAGGAAATCAAAGAGGAGTCAGAGGAGCTTCTTGTCCCTCAATTGTGCACAGTTGACTTGGAATTCAGCATCCCCAGTCCTGGCTGGCCTCTCAGACCCCTTCCAATTGCCTTCTTGCTTGTCTAAGAACTTGTGAAAAAACCATCTAAAAGGTTTTCATCACCAAATTTTTAATGTTCTCTTTAAGTCAGGTCTTCCTCATACCAACATATTCTCTCCATTACTCAAAGAAACATCTAGGAATTATCTTTTATTTTTCTTTATGACTCACTACCCAGTATCCAATTCAACTCATTTCTGAATTCATTTTCTAGCTGATACACAGCCTCAAATCCAAACCTTGGTCTCCAGCTCCATTGCTAATCATTTAGGTCATGCTAAAGCCTCCAACCACAGCCTCGCCTCTCTGCCATTCACTCTCCATGCCCAGCTAGAGTGATCTGAAGCTGTGAGTCACCTTCTCCCTTCCTCCCTTGGAATCCTTCCATGATGTCCCCTTACTATGTGCTTAGCTACTTAATAGGGACTGTGATGGTTAAGTTTTGATGTCAACTTGACCTTTCAAGTAATCTTGGGTGTGGGTCTCTGAGGATGTTTACAGGAAGATAGCCTCTCAGCAGGGGGCAGGATGTAAAGAAGCTCAAAGAAGCTAGAAGTAAACATCCTTTCCTATGTGGGCAGTGCAGGAAGGAAAGTCCAGGGACTCAGGAAGCCATTAGGTCTGGAAAAGGGTTGTAAGACCCCACCCTAAGGTTATATAAAGGGGAAGAAGTTCTCTCCTTGTCCCTCCTGCCTGTCTTCCTGTTCTGAGTGTGTGGTGTTGGTGATGGGTTTTCTCTCTCTGCTCAGACCTGTGAAAGGGGGGGGCAGCCTCTTTCACTGTTAAGGAACTTCCCCTCAATCTATAGTTTCAATAAATACTTTCCTCCCCCAAATTGTGCCTGGTTTGAAGATCCATCCCAGCAGCGTGTGGCAGACTGCAACAGGGACTTTTTTTGATTGATGGATTCTATGACCTCATGCTTTCAGTCTACATTTTTGTTAACTGATTTTGTTTCTCACAAAGGACTTACTTAACCATGAGTTGGGATATATTGTTTTCATATTCAAATGGTAGCATCAATGTTTGTGCACATAAGCACAAGCATGTGTATACTCCCATCCCTTTTGTGAGTAAGTCTATCTTTACAGTTAGAAAAGGTGAACCGTGAAGCTTAAATGATAATATCTCACTGTCATCACCATATTTATTGAAAGAAAAAATATCTGGTTCGATTTACAGTGAGAGCATATTACCTTTTATAGATGTCAATCTTGACATTTGATTGTGATAAAGGTCTGGGTTCACTAAGAAGAATAAATCCAACAATCTAAGACATTTCTTTGCAGATTAAAAACTGAGAAATATATACAGGAATTGTCTATAACCAGCTGAGCTAACATGATTTTTCATGGAATAGTCTTCTGAAACCAACCAGAAATATACTGAAAAGAATTTCTCAAGATTTTGGACAATCCAAATTTAGAACTTTGTCCCAGAAGTTCTACTTCTGGGAGGCAATCCATCTTATTATTGTTCACCCAACACACACACACACACACACACACACACACACACACACACACACACACAGATGCTCTAACTACTAGTGTGGATGCGTTAATCCCACTGACACTCAGAGGCTCGTATCAGATACCGTTCAAATAAATTCACCCCAGCAGCAAAGAAGACACATATGAAAACACACATGGCAGTTGTTCTGAAAATAACATATCGACATTGTTAACAATGGCAAGTGATATTTGCTTCACTGAATGTTTTAAGAATAATGGGAGAGGGAAGTAAAAAAGATGAAACCCAAAAGATCTTTGTGTATCACCTACACATCTAAGTAGGATTCCGTCACTTCCTTTCATTTGGGGTTTGAAATAAGCATGAAATTAATAACATAAAGTCTGTATCATTTTAAGACTTAAAAATAATCTTTTCTTCATTTATGTGCTTTGCCTTATTATGTATGTGACCATATGAATAAGTTACGCTACTTTTTACATTTAAAATTTGTTAATTAAGTTCCATTCACTTGGACAAATAATATATTCTAGGCATATATACTCCAAAGAAATTACACACCAATGCTTGGTAGTACTCACCCTCCCATATCTGTTGGCATAGGACCCCGTAAGCAAAGAATGGAAAACAATGATTGTTTCATCCAAGTCCCAGATGAACACTCTCTACAAAGGAAGAAACAAATCAATGGATTTTTGCTTTGGTTGATAAAACTGTTATTCAGTTAACTTTAATAAGATAAAGTAATTTTGATATAAACTGTAATAAAAATGAACATCTGAATCTTTTCTTTTCTCAAACAAAAAGTGCCCATCACCCACCATTTTTTCAGATATAATCTAAGATGAGGCATAAAATGACAATCTCAGCAGCAGTGCTAATATAAATACAGAAGAGATAACAAATGGTGTCATTTCTACTTGTAGTATCTCAAGGAAGGAGCAGTGAACAAAAACCTAGTCTGTGTAGAACATCTGAGAGACAGAGGGGAAACAAACCAAGTGAAACTCACTCAATTTATCTTTTCCTTTTATTGGCTCTCTCTTCACTAAGATTAATTACCTCTCTGACGATTTACTGTTACCCAGCTAAACATGTTCATGAAGAACTGAAACTTTACATGATCTCTCCAGCTTACATTAACTGAGGTATGTCACCCTTGGCATTTGGGTGTTCTGTGTCCCACAATGGACCATGCTTAGAAAAATAAACTGCATTTGTGCTGAACATGTACGTTATTTTTCTTGTTATGATTCCATAAGTGATGTAGGATAAAAGCTATTTACACACTGTATACACTGTATTAAGTATTATAAATAGTCTAGACATGATTTAAAGTGTTGGGCAGTTAGGGGTGTGTCTCAATGGTACAACAGTTGTCTAGCATGCCCATGGCCATGAGTTCCATCCCCAAAGCTATTTAAAAAATGTGTTTAAGTGGACTGTAGAAGGTGTATGTAAATAAAATGAAATATAAGAGACTTGAATATCTCTGGTTTTGGTATTAGCAGGAGGGTCCTGGAACAATTATCCTGTAGATACTGAATAGTGTGTGTGTGTGTGTGTGTGTGTGTGTGTGTGTGTGTGTGTGTGTAGAGATATACATATTTGTATATGCATGTGTGTGGTATGCATGAATGTGTGTATATGTTCATATGTGTGCAGGTGCTCATGTGTGTATGTGCGTATGTGCCGGAGGGGTCATAGATTGACATCTGGTGTTTCTTAATCACTCTCCACTTTACATTTTTGAGACAGGGTTTGTTACTGAACTTGAAGCTCACAAATTTGGCTAGATTTGCTGGCCAGCAAAGCTCCCAAAATTCTTGTCTCTTTCTCCCAGCACGGACCAGCTATTTATTTATTTATTTATTTATTTAAACGTGGTGCTTGGGATCCACATTCAGGCTCTCATGTGTACAGAGCGGCACTTTTCCACCTAAGCCATCTCACCAGCCCCCAGTTTTCTCAAGGGTTTTCAGTCTTGAGGATCCTTAGCAACTTAAGCAGACACATCGCTGGAGCTCTTAGACGCACTCATGGGGTATTTTGAATTGGATTTGGAGGAGCTCATTTCTTGAAGTTCTTTGAAACACCACAAAAGCCTCCCAATCCTATTCTGCTTCTTCCTATTCCCACTCACACCAGGACATATTCATGCACATAGATGCTGCTGGAAAATTTTCATTTTTCAGCCCAAATAATCATGTTTTCCACCATCAGATTTCACTTTGGCAAAAAAGCATAAAGTTAATTGTAGTGGATTCAAGGCTATGAAATCTACCACCCTCTCAACTCTTCCATAATCCCTCCTGCTTTTGAGCTCCAAAACATGTCTCAAAAGGTGATTACCATTCAATTTAGAATATTCCAAGTTTCCTTTTCTCAATGGACACAAATGTGTATTCAGTTTCACAGTAGGTTTTGCTAAGCATTTTAAAAATTTTATCTTTATTGTCCAAAATTTGATACTTTGATTGAGCAAATATTGTGTTTATATTTCCATTTCCCTCCTCCCTATGGTACTTAACAGAAATGGCAATCACATACGGTAGCATCATCTTGTTTTAGCAGAATTATATAATTTGCTATATTTCTCTCTCTCTCTTTTTTTTTTTGGTGTACTTGCCTGTTTTTTGAGACAGGTTCTTATGTAGCCCACTTTGGCCCCAAACTCACTATGTAACCTAGAATGAACTTGAACTCCTGATCCTCCTGTCTCTACCTCCCAAGTACTGGGACTACAGGTTTTTACCACCAAGTCTAGCTATTATATTTCTCCAGAAAGCAGTAAACACTTTATCATATAGTATGGAAGAAAACACAGAAAAAACTGTATGAAGCTTTGGCTGACACGCAGTAGTAGAGCACCTGCCTAGCTGTGTGAGACCTTGAGTTCCAGCCTTAGCAAAGCAAAGATACAAAACAGAAGCAAATAACAACTACAAAATCTGTGCATGATACAGCGCTACCAGGGAAGAAAGAGAAACTTGCTTTACTTTTTGTTAATAAGAACAAAAACGCAATCACAACAGCTTGCTGCTGTTCACATAGCAAGCCTATGGAACCATTATCAAGCGAGAGGACACCTTGTGTTTTGCTTGCGTGTTAGCAATGACGTACCTCAAGATCGGAATCCGGGGGAGGTGAAGGATTATTGTTTCTTCTGCCTCGGCCACGTGATTTCCCATCTGAACCTCGACGCAATCGGTCAGAATCGGAATCTTTTATGGGCGTTGAAGGGCTGTGGATTGTACTGTACTCTGTAAGAATATAGGAAGGACTTTCACCTTTCAGTTTCAAAACCATGGTGCTACAAGCAACCTTGTTTTATTGCAGAGGGAAGATTCAAGAGCAAAGCTCAGTCCATTTTGCTTGAATCCTACACTGTCTTTTACTTGAGTTAGTAAATCAGCAAGGATTATCAGATTCAAAAATTTGTGTGGAAAGAAAGCATGACTAAACTTTAATTGGAGGTGAGAGACAACAGGTAGTTCTGAGCTGACTAGATTTTCCTAGGGCTCATCTTTCCTGATGCCCTCATCCACTACTCTGAGTCTATAATTGACATCTGGCCATCCTGAGGGGCTCTGACATTTGTCTCTCGTGTGGCTCTCCTAGCTCCAAAAGGATCCAGGTTCATGGAAAGAGATGAAAAGAATACTCAGCTGTGGGGAATGGAATGTGTGTCATCAGAAAAAAAATTTTAATCAGAATAACCACTCTTTCCTCATTTCATGTGATAATAAGGAGTGAGCTGGGAAGAGAGCAGCAGATCTGTGGATAGTGCCCATTTCCATAGAGCACCCATACAGGCCATCTGATTGTCAGAATTATGCTGATTGGCTGGCTCAACTGGGGATACTGGTGATCAGTAGCACACACTAGGTTCCCCATAAGTGCTTCTCCAGCTTTGTGAGTCACTTTAAACAGCAATAGACTTTGACATAGGGTGCTTCATTTCCAAATCACATGAAACAGCTCTGTACCTCCCATTTAATCTGAACAGTGAAACAGATCCCCACTACTCAAAGACAAGGCTTGTGCGTCCCTCCATCACAGATGTTATTTTGATGGCAAACTTCCTCATATAAACTGGCCATGCGACTCTCATATGCAAAATTCACCAGGATAAGCTTACAAGTCACTGGTGGTTAGAAAGTCCAAAACCATATTCAGTAGATTCATTTATTTAGTTTCTTGGGGTGTGTTTTTGAGTTAACTCATTGCACAGAGCTTTGACTATGAGAATCAGTCATAAAGTAGAACAAAATTGTCTCATTTGCAGGAGCATGGATGGAAGTAGAGATCATCCTGTTAAGTGAGCTTCGCCAGTCAGACAAATATTACATGTTCTTTAACATGTAGGTGCAGAAATTGTATTTTAAAATGAAAGCAGTAGGAGGACTATGTGCTGAGGGGAAAGAGACCACAGGAGTGACGAGAACAAGAGAAGCAGGGAGAAAGTCAAATAGCATTATGTTTTCTTTTACATGCAAAGTGTGTGTGTGTGTGTGTGTGTGTGTGAATCTATGAGCAAAGTAAGATGACATACATGTGTGAAAATGTCATAAGACACCCAGTATTTGTACAGTACTTAAGATATTATATGGACAAGCATAAGATGCTGGCTAGTCAAAGTAAATCTTTCTCTAGATTCACATTTATTTTTTATTGCAGAGGCTGAAAGCAAAGGCTTCCTACTCTCACAGGGTTCCAAATCAAGCATATTTTCTTCTGTGCTTCAGAGAGAAATAGCAGCTCCAAATGTATATATTTTAATAAGTAGAATCAAAGTTGTGTTTTTGAGGAAATAGTCTTAGACTTGCATTTCAAAAGATATTCTGCAAGGTATGTCTACGTGAAGAATCTGAGATGAAACACATGACGATATCTTCAAAGACTTCACATGAAGCATTCATTTTGTAACCGACAAGTTCTTGTCTGATTAAACCTGCACTTCAAGTCCTTCTCTATAAAGTCTAGTGGGAATTGTGAGCTCTGCAGTTTTTGCATGTTCCTGCTTAAGAAGAGATAAACCAGCCTGAGACTACATAGTGAATTCCCGGTCAGTCTGGGCTAATGTGAGACCCTAACTCAAAAAAAAATCATCAAACAATATAGCTTCTCAAATTATGACTTTTATCAGGTTAAAGAGATAGTTCAGTAGTTAAAGGTGCTTGCTACCAAAATTATGGCTTTTACCTTTGATTTCCAAATAGTTTAATATTGTCCTCAAAAAAGTTTTCCTCACCTAGTTTTCTTTAGCTTAGCTTTCCTCTTATTGTTAATTCTTTTATATCTTGGCTTTTATCTATTTTTTAAAATAGAAACATTGGTGCTGAAGAGATGGATCAGGGGCTAAAGGTGCTTGAGTTCAAAGCCTGAAGGCCCTGGTCTGATGCCCCAGTACCCACATAAAGTGGTGCGTGCATGCAGAGTTCATTTGCAGTGGCACGAGGTTCAGGCATGCCAATTCCCTTTCTCTCATTCTCCTTTTCTGCTTGTGAAAAAATAAAAATATTTAAAACATACGCATTTTAAAGGCATATTCATCTCACTTTGGTTTTGGAAAACAGACAAGGTGTAGTCAAATAAATTCTGTAAGTTTCAAGACAAATTCATTTCCAGGTATGGAAAAATATCCTAAAAGATGAACAACCTGATACTTTTAAATACTAAAATACATGTGTTCTCACCATGTAAAGACCTTAACTTATTAGAAGGAAGATGAAATTAAAAATGATGCAAGCAGGTTTTAAAAATCTCTTCCTTTTCATTCCATGAGTGGAATTAAGTATTTCTAACTCTCTTAACCAGCTTTTCTGACTCCCTTTCTTCCTTTTACCAGTACAAAACAACTAATTTAATCTTTTAATCCACTCTCTGCTCATGTTTCTCTAAACCCCTCTCCAAATTGCTGAATTTTACCCCCACTGAGCTAATATATGTGAAAATACTTAGAAGAGCGTTCATTTCACTTAGGAAACCTTGATTCCCCATGTGGTGTTTACCAGGAGGGTAAACACATGACGTGACAAGCAGACATGGTTCATGCCTTCTTGAGCTTAAGATTCAGAGGAAGGCATGAGACAAAAATGCATAGTTGAGAAACAAAGGAAAAGGTTGTGGCTTGGTCGAAGGAATGCTGGAGATCATGAAGGAAGTCCACGTAACAATGCAGCCCTATGGAGGTCAGGGTGTACTGAAGGTGGAGAACAGTAGTAAAGGGAACAAAGTGAGTGTGCTCCAGGCAGGGGCCTGCACATGTGTAAGTATAATACAAGAAAGCATCTAATGTCAAGTCTGAAAAAATTCTCAATGAGGTCTCAGTCTAGGAAGCTAGGGTGACAGGCAAAGACTTCAGACAGGAGTGACACTCCAGCTCCAGTGTGATAAGGGGCTGGGGACAAGTCCCCAAAACAAGGAGACAAAGAGGAGGGTAATTCAGTAATTCATAAAACAGATGGGGTGGCCTGGACACAGGTACTAGGGATGAGGAGAGTGACAAGTTTGAAGTCTCAATAGGAGGCCAAATTAATAACTAGACATAAAGAGGTCAATCGAGCGTGATGCCCATGTCAGTGAGGTGGTGGGTGGATAGACTGAAATACTGAGTCTATGGAATTTAGGAAGAAGAAGGGAGTTTAGGGAAGATGGGAGAGTTCAACATTGGCATTGAACATACTAAACTAAGAGATTTCAGGCTTCCAAGGTCAAAAGTCTAATAGGCTGCTAGACTACTCAGGAGCTCAGGAGAGAAGTGTGGACTGCAATTGGGTTGGAAAATTTACAACAAACGTAATAAAGCAACACAGAGTATACAGAAGGAATAGGGTGCGAAGAGAAAAAGAGGTCAGGGTATTGCAGAGGAAGGAGTTCATGAGAATGGAGGTGATCAATAGCTTCAGATCCACTGACATGAGAAAAGTGCAGGTTGAGCCCAATAGAGCCTGAGAATCAAAGTGCTTCTCCATATGAGTATTGAAAAAGAATAAAATTAAACAGGGCACAAAATTCCTACAAAGACGCTGTTGGCCCCACAATGGCCAGATCCAACCATAGTTAATTCTGCAATCTTATTCCACCTCTCCTGGAAGTGCTGACCACACCCCTTAGATCATGCTTACATCAGAGGACCCTGTTTCCTTTTCCCCTGCCTCATTCTAGTCCTCCGTGATTAAGCCCAAAGCTTAAGTGGCGGTGGTCTTACTAACATTGCTCTAGAGTGAGGTAAGGAGGATGCTGAGGGTCCCCCATGGAGCCACAAAAACCTTATTTGTATCTCCTCTCTTAGTCCTGTTCTCTTCCTCCTCCTCCTCTTCCTCTTCTCCCCCCCCCCTCTCTCTCTCTCTCTCTCGCTCAGACACTACTAACTATCTCAGGGTCTGAATGTGTCATGCTGTTTCATCGCTGTCATGTGCATTTCTTTCCTTCAAATGTCTCTGTCACCTCTTGAACCTCCCTAACTGTCTGAAACTTCTATTGACTTCTGAATCAGGCCCGGGTAACTCTTTGTGAACTTTCCATTTAATCTTATGTCTTCTTGTGATTGCTCTTTTCTCTATCATCCAGCTAGATGTTTGTCATTATTTATGGTTACAGTATAGAATAAACAATTGGGCATTAACATTTTTAGAAATGTTTCATCACTTTTACTCTGAGAGTAGAATGAGGTGACATGCAGTTTTGTGTTCTGACAGACAGTAAACATCAAGCTAGACAGACAGAAAAAAAGACAGTTGAAAGAATGTATGCTTCCAAGTGTAGCTGACACTTTACCAAAGCAATGAAGGCTGTCGAATTAATTCTACCAACAATTCAAAACAGGCATATGTAGGAAATATCTATATTTATTTAACAGCTTATTCAAAAGTTAATGTCTACTTATTAAATCATATAATGCCCCAAATCTCCATACAATCATTAAAATTCTGTATCTGAAAATACTATAGATGTCTTCCACTAATGTGCCCATATTAAAAAGATAAATGGGGGCTTGGAACACAGCAAAGTCTGGCTGGTTCTCTCAGCTGTAACTGCTCCTACATGAGTCTAGGGGCAGTGACTTCTAGGTCATTCAGTTCTGTTTCCTTACTTATCAAATGGGGGACAGAGTCTGGACCACTTAGCTCTAAAGTTTTCTTATCTATGTACGGATGCATACTTCACAAACTCCCCTAAAGCTGGCTCTTGGTCTTCCTGCCTCCACAGTTTCTATCAACCTTCAACTGACCGATCCTCCTCTCTAGGCAAGTCCAATCTTAAGACACACTGAAGTTTACCTTCTGCCGCATTTAGTTCAAATTCCTCATGCCTCCCTCTATTGCCGTCTGTCGCTTATACACAGTGCCGTATAGCTTCCAAAAGCATTGCATCAATTTAAATTGGGTCAGTTTGATCATAACCTTATTTATACGCAGGAGCTATCCCTGTTTTAAAGAAGTCATTGCCACTAGTGCATGGTTCGAAATGCACATATATTTGTTTAAACATTAATCCTTTGCCAAATTTTAAATATCCCTTTATTAATTACCATAACCCCCTTTTCATATTTGAAGATACTCTTCTGAGTCTGATAACTTTCTTAAGTGATGCTTTCTCCTCCACACAAGGCCTTTATTTTTTAGTGTCTTGCTGCCCAGCATGAAAGCCTGGTTGGCTCCTTGAAGATTTAGGAATAAACATTCACATTTATTCCACAACAGCAGGGGATCTCTGATCTAACTTTACACTCTGGGGACGGATACTCCCATGGTCGTTGTAAAGGAAGTAGAGTTGTGGGGCTCCTGCAAGCTTCTATATTTAGGGAGGCTGGAAGCTCTCTTGCTTCTCTCTAGGTATGAGCAAACCGAAAGACTATTCCCCCAGTGAGAACGCAGTGACTGATCATCTAGCTTTGAGAAAGGGCTCTCAAATGCACAAGGCACTGGATCGCAGCCAGAGGAACTCCAACCTCTGGCTACATCTTGAATCTGTCTGCTAAGATAATACAGATTACAGACTTTATCATAAAACCTTAGAAAGAATGTCTGAATTTCGTGAACATGAGGCATAGTAATTGGTAATTGTTTTATTCATGGAAAGAACAGAACATACTAGTTTCTGAAATACAAATGTTGTCATTTTTGCAACTTAAAATACATGGAGCAATTACATAAATGAGAATGAAATAGATGCTGAATAGCAATTAACGTGGAGGTACCCCTGAACTTCAAGACTTCCAAAATCAACCTATATGCAAAAGTTACCTAAACAGATGATATACCAAGCTCATCAGGAAAACAGAGAGAAAGACAATGAAACATTTTAACTCTAATCATAAGGAAAGGATATCGCAGTTTCTTTTACTCTCAAATGCTGTTAGGCATACATGCATCATTGGGATGTGCTTTAAATCACTTTCCTTTGGGGGAAAAACTGTTCTGCAAAACTGATTATCATTACTTCAAGTAAGCAGCGTTGCATCTTACTTCAGGGCTGAGCAAAGTAAAACCCATATACGGTGGTCCTTGGCTCTCTGTTGCTTTGGGTCTTTGGTTCCACAGTGGAGCATGATGGGAGAAGGGGATGGAGGAGACTTGCTCGGCTCATGGTAACTAGAAGTAGGGTGGGTTCCAGACATCCCCATCAAAGGAAAATTCCCAATGAGTTACCTTCTACAGACTCCACCTCCTAAAGGTTCCTCTCCAAGTAGTGTCATAAGCCAGCAACTAAGTTTTCAACCCATGGACCTTGGGAGGGGGTGGAGGGAGTTAAGATTCCAACTATAGAAGAAACCGATTTGCTTGCACAATTTAATTTTAATATTAATTCTATTTCCCTCTATTTTATATACCCTACACAGGAGTAAGATTTTTTTTATAGAGTCACGTGGTAAATGCCTTGACTTCCTGGCCACATGGTCCCTATTTCAGCTATCAAATTTGCCACTACACAGAAGATAAAATAGAAGATCACAGATTTCTGCCAGAGTTGATATAGGCATCTCACAAGTGATTTGTACCCTTATCTCTAACAGGATGGCCAAGGGTGGGCCCCATGGTTTAAGATGGATGTGTCCCTGGCCTGGGCCCTCAGGATGAAGCTTTTTGTAGTCAGCTGAGTTTGGGGATCAATCAAAAACCACAGGAGCATGCAAGCACAGCAGTAGCACCAGTCAATGAGTGAATCCCACCCCCACTCCCACTCCTGCCAAGCCCTCCTGTTCACTCTGCAGAACAATTAGGAAACTGAGATGAACTGGACAAGAGCCTTGTAGACCTTATGGACAGAGCACTTGGATTTTCCCTGGCTTGTAAAGAACTCTCATGGTGAATCTGGCAAATATCACTCATTAGTGCCACTTCTGATCTCCGGACAGCACTTCATGAGCATAAATAGGCGATGTGGCCACAAACACCTGTCACCCCAATGTTGAGTGGGCAGAGATAGGAGGATCATGGAAGTTTGCAGAGGCTGGCTGGTCAGCCAATCTAACCCCCAAACAGTGAGGTATAGGTTCAGTGAGAGACTCTGTCTCAAGAAAATAATGTGGAAAAGCAATAGAGGAAGATATCTAAGATCCCCCTCTGGCCTCTGCATGTGTGCTTGTCTGTGAACATGTATTTCACACACACAATAGAAAAGACACAAGACACGGGGATTTAACTCAAAGGAAAAGGTGTTTAGCTTGCATGAGGTCCTGAGTTCAATCACCAGCATGCACACTCCACCACATACAGAAGAAAGACACGGAAAGCTTCCTCTTTCGCTTCCCAAATTCCAGTAACACAGGATAGTATGGCACACGACTGGATCCAATGCAAAGCTTAGGTGACCTATTGTAGTTGCTTCAAACTGATTTTTTTTTCAAGATTGTTTTTAAAAAGAATGTTATACTAAGATTCTTAAGGCCCTTGAGAGTGCACTCAATAGTTAAGTGCATTTTCTGCACAGGCATTAGGGCCAAGGAGTTCCAAGAGAGTTCAAATCTCTAGAATAAAATCAGTGCTCCACACATGGGCATTCCCCAGCCCCTTATTGGCTGTTTATATTGTCTCAATCCTAACGATGGACACTAAGCTCTGACTTTTCTCAGGTTTGCTCTATTCTACCTCTGCCCCCTCCATGTTCAGGTGTATGTGTGCACATGTGTGTTTATGTGTGTGTACATGTGTGTCATCCTCAGGAATGGTTACTGTCTTTGAGACAGACTCTCCAAATGGCCAGAGTTCACAGAATAGGCTAGACTGACTAGCCAGTAAACCCAGGAATCCCTGTCTCTGCCTCCTAGAGTTGGGGTTACAGGTGGGTGCATCATGGCCAGCATTTTGGTATGAGTACTGGACAGCTGACTCGGGTCCTCATGCTTGTAAGTCACGCACCTCACTCACTGAGTTATCTCCCAGCCCCTGTCACCTTTCCATCCCTACAGCGGAGATCCACAGTGCTGACTCAGGAATAACACTAGCTAATGTTTGGATTCTAAAGGTTTCTAAATAGCTCCAATGCATTTCCTTGTCATTTTTCTAGAACATTTGCATGTGCTCATGTCTGCTCATCTGTGAAGATGGCTATTTCTCCAAGCCTTTCCCATGCATCAAAGCCTGCATCTACCACCTATCATTCCGTATGACTCTCCTCTCCCTGCCGGACCCAACCATCTTTGTCTTTCCTCCCACTTGCTGAATTGACCAAGCCCTGTTCCCTATGACTAGAACATTCTTCCTCATACACGAGTGTGAGTCTCTGTTCCACAACCTCAGGTCCTGGCTAGTCGCCTTGCTCAGCAACTTATCCCAAATGATTCATCTGCTCTGACAGCATTCTTCTGACCTAGCTTTTCATTCTTCCCGGCACTTATGAACACAAGCTGCTTTGTCCATTCACCTGCCTCCTGCCATCCTGGATGTGGCCTCCTTGAGGATAGTGATTCGATTTTGTTCATTAAACCTCTCATTTGCAGAACCATGCCTACAATCTACCACAGGCTCAAAATACATTTTCACAAGCCACCAGGGGAACATTTCTGGTTCACAACAGCAAAATGTACCTGGTCACTGATACTTTCCTCCAACAAAGGTCTAGTTAACCAGTCTCTTTAGCAACAGGTAAATACTGAGTGATGTGACTTCATGGTATTTGGGGTGGATCTTACAGGAAAAGACTTACACACACTTGGTCTATTTCCTTCATCTTAGTATAGCAAATTCAAACACCACAGAGTCTTTGGAAAATCACACCCATTCATGGTGACAGAAAAGTGAAGCCATGTCTAAACTGAGAATAGAAGGAGCGGCCAGAGGAGGGCTTCCGTAAGGCTTTGGAATTATTTCTACACTAGATTTGCCCAAGGATGTTTTAGTGTCTCCATAGGTTCAAGTTAATAAAACTTAAAGGCTGCCAGCTAGCATACACCACAGCCAGGATACAAACCCAAGCATGTAGTCTCTGAAGCCTCCTCTCCATCTGCCTCCCCTGCCTCAACATCCTCCATACTTGACTTGCCTCAGAGAAAACACAGCTTCTCTGAGCTGGAAGACTTGCTTGGCTCAGAGCAGACAGGCTGTGTGAAGTCTCCAGTGGACACCACCTTGCTTGACTAGAGGTTTGGGGCCAGCACACAGAAGCTTCCTGGGACCAAGGCATGGACACAGAGATGACGAAACCCTTTTTGGATCCTCAAATTATTCTTATCTTGCACTATTTGGAGAATTATCCACCTGCAGATGAGGAGATCTTACGACTTTAGATGTCTATACACACATTCTCCTCATCATACAGAAGAACATAAATAATTCAATTGTTCAAGTTCTATCATAGTGGACAATATAACCTACAAATAAGAACTCACAAGCCTCCATTCATTTCAGAGTTTTCTAACTTACTAGATGCTATTTGTCCCTCAGTGCCCTCGACAGTAAAATGGGGATAGCACCATTATAAAGATATGACAAAATTAATGCATGTAAGAAATATTTTCCATGTACACATTAGTGTAATTTTCATGTTAATGGTTCAAATGTATCTCTCTGGACTTGTCTAGCTTGTTTGGAAAGATGGACATAGATGATCTTTTGGTTCAAAATGCATTCAACCTTTAGTGAAATGAGGCATAATTTAAATGCCAGCTGATGAAAAGATGACCGGCCATGGACAAGGAGAC
Source organism: Zapus hudsonius (assembly GCA_004024765.1). Taxonomy (NCBI): domain Eukaryota; kingdom Metazoa; phylum Chordata; class Mammalia; order Rodentia; family Dipodidae; genus Zapus; species Zapus hudsonius. The sequence goes on from PVHP010004874.1 coordinate 24,998, forward strand.
CCATTTAAAATGTTCTATTTTTCTACTTTTGAATAAATAGCCATTCCCTATCCTCTTCCCAATCATTTGATGCTAAGGACAAACTTCCCCTTCTTTATTATTTTTCCTCTAAGCATTCTTATATAAAAAATTTCTGTTCATACCATTTTTTATGAGTATAATGTTTCTTCTTCTAGCATTGCATTCTAACATTTTAACTTTCTTTTGGGTTTGAATTCACACATGACTATCTTAGGCATTAGTAAAATGCTCCCTGATGAGCAAGGAATCAATGACCCTTTCATTTTCTGCAGCCCCACAGATCCCAGTGAAACATTCAAAGTCAGAGAACTTCAATGATTAACTAATGAAATGTTGAATCTTCAAACCCACACATTTACCAATAGAAAGAGCAACTTTCTATACACCCTTGAAATAAGGAACCATGTAGGGTAGATTAATCACTCAGAGAAGGAATGCATCTCAAGACAAAAGCGCATTTATAGTAACATTTATCTATCCTGAAGCTGAGTTAAGGGAGGCAATCAGATGAACAAATATTCTACACAAACACTTTAGGGAAAACCTTAGATGATAAACAGAGAGAGAAGAGAGACTCCATTCAAATCCTACAGTGCTTAGACTGCAAAGGGAGAATGCTCAAAGGAGGTGTGCGATGAGACATAAGACTGACGTAGATCTTGAAAAATCTTACCTTGCCCTGTACATTTGTTCTGACAATGTGTTTTTAAAAATAAAGTAGCAGAGCTCAAAAGTTTTAGGACTCTGACTAGAAAGGAAGAAGGCCAGAGGGCTGTGTGCTTTGGGGGAGGCTAGAGCTTGGATGCTGGAGGGCCCCAGGAAGCCCATGGTTAGACAGTGGTAGTACCATTGGGGAGAGGGGTGAAATTTTTATACGGTTTTATTTTGCTATACCAAGAGATTGAGTCACAACCTATTCCATGCTAGACAAGTGTTCTACCACTGAACTACCTCACCATAAACATTAACACCTCTAAGTAGTGGGATTCAGGTCATTGAGAGTTGCTCTCAAAAGGAACTGTGGGATGCTTACCTCACTTCCTCCCCCTCCCTTGTCTTTTTCTCCCTGGCCATAGATGAATGGTTTTGCTTCACAAATCATTTCAGCCATGGTATCCCACCTCTCCACAGGCCCAGAACAGTGAAGCCAACACCTCATGGACTGGAACTCCCAAACCATGAACCAAAACCCACCTTTTCTTTCTTTAAGCTGTTTTTCTCAGACACTTTGTTAAAATAACAGAAATCTAATGTACTCATGAGAATCCTGAAGATGTTTCTGTGTCCATATTAACCAGAAAGGTGATGTTTTTCAAAGCTATAGTCATAATGCAATTTTCAACTTAGTGTGACAGAAGTGGTATTCCTATAATTCACAGAGACCTCCATAGTATAGGGGTGGTATAGTTAGATAGTCAAACCATTAAAATTTCATACTGGGAGATCTTTCCATCAGATCTTGGCAAAGAAAGAAAGAAAGAAGGAAAGGGAGAGAGAGAAAACGAGAAAGAATGACATCAGATAGAAGAATTAGAAAAGGAAAAAGCAAAAGTACCTAGAGCTCAAGGCCAGCCAGGGCTACAAAATGAGTCATGCCAGTCTGGGCTACAGTGAGACCCTACCCTGAAAAAAAAAGAAGAAAAAGGACCTTGGGGGCTGGAGAGATTGCTCAGTGGTTAAGGCAGTTGCCTCTAGAGCCCAAGGACCCAGGTTCAATTCCCCAGTACTTACATAAGCCAGATGCACATAGTGGCACATACATCTGGCGTTCCTTTGCAGTGACTAGAAGCCCTGGTACACCCATTCCCATTCTCAATCTCTCTCTCTCTCTCTCTCTCTCTCTCTCTCTCTCTCTCTCTCTCTCTCTCTCTCTCTCTCTCTCTCTCTCCTTAAAAATAAACACTAAAAAAAGAAAAAAGGACCTCACTAAATCCTTGAACAGAATCTACTGTTTTAGATTCCCAGTTGGTATTACCTCATCAAATGATAGAAGACTTAAAGAAAACTTGATAATTTTAGTTGTCAGATGTGGAGCCCTCCCACATAACTTGAATAAAAACAATTGAAGACATGCCAACTTACTGATGAGTATTATACAGTTAACCAGTAGCCCAGGACCAATCAATGTTGACTGAATGAACTGTGGAGAACCGCTTTGACTTCATTATGTTAATTGCATAACCATTATTCTACTTCTACTTTTACCCAATCACTAGTTGAAGTCCTCCAAAGGAATTTCTCAGTCACACCAGTGACTAAAGGAAGAGAGGTTCATCTTCTCTGAAATATGGCCATAAACACCTTGTTAATACTCTGTGGAGAGAATCATTGAAACTTCCTTCTCACACATATCAACCACTGTCTTAAATCTTCCATAGTCATTTCTGGAAGGAAACCAATAAGCCATGTTTTAGGGATCTAGCCTATGAAACAGCCACAGATAGCACAACACACAACAGTAATGAACTTCAAAGGAAGAACTTATTGGTGCTCTCAGTCTAGTGACCTTGCTCGTCTTGTCACCTTTGCAGCCTCAGCACTGAGCACAGTGTGTCACCCTGTAAACATTTATAAACATCTATTGAATACATGAGTGGAAGAAAAAACTTGAGAGATGATTTTGTGTCAATTCCTCTGCTAATCATTTCATTTCATCTGGGTAGTGATTCTTTTGAATGATCAAAGCTAAGAATTTTAACTGAAAAACATTCCTAAATCCAAGATGTTTTGAGTGTCAAAATGATCCCTGTATGGAAATTCACCCTTAACCTCATGTGATACATTGAAGTCAAAATAGGTTTACTAAAAATATTGTATAAAGAAGTCATCTTCAGACTACTTGTACAAAAAGTTCATAAACTAGATTTTGTTCTACGACAGAGGTCCTACCTCTATGATTCATTATTATGAATATACTGAAATTACAAAATAAGAAAACTAAGTCTAGAATACTTCTATCTACAGAATTTCATATAAGGGATACTCAAGCTGCATTATTACTTATTGGTATGTATGTATGTATGTGTGCGCATGAGTATGCACTCAACGCTTGGATGTGTATGGGCATGCCAGGGCTTCTTGCCTCTGCACACCAACACCAGACACTTGCAATACTTTTTGTGTCTGGCTTATGTGAGTGACTTGGGAACTGATCCCTGGCTAGCAAGTGCCTTAATTACTGAGCCATCTTCCCAGCCCTCAAACTACATATTATTCTTAAATTCTAGAGAACTGATTTACCAAGCTTCTAAGTGGTAATTAGCCCAACTCCAAATCACTAATCACCATCCCAATTTCTCTACATTGTATTCAAATGGGAGTTTGGTACACAAGAGTTGCTTAGAGATACTTCATGGCTGAGGGGTGGAGATGAAGAAAGCAGAGGTGAGGAGTAAAACGGATTAGCTATAGTTGGGGAGCAAGGTACACATATTCATTCTCAGTGGACATCATCATGTCAAAGGATCTCAAAGGATCCCTGTAGCTTAAAACCTGATAACTGTCTCTGATTCTATCTCAGGACTCATGAAAGGCTAATGAAACATCCATGTCCATCTCTAGGAGATATGGAGAAGGTCACACCTTGCCCTTCTGTCACCTGAAGCCACCACTGCAAATAGAGGTGGCTGGGATGCTTTGGAGAACTGAATCTTTCTGGATTCTTTATACATATTCTGTAAGGTGAGAGTAATAGGCAGAATATACAGTCACTTCTAAGTTTAAAGGTAAGAGCTTCCCATCTGCTTCATTCTAAAGTTATGAAGTTTTTTCATACATGTAAGACAGTTGCCAATTTACAAACTGTGTTCTAAAACATAGATATTTTTTCAGTTCCAAGCTAGAATCCATTTCCTTTCAAAAATAATGGCAGGCAAGATGTCCAAATCCATCTATTATCACAAAGCTAACCAATAACACAGGTGAAAAGCTGAATGCATACAATTTAAAATAGTGGAAATTATAGTCTTAAATATCAGGAGAGGGATGAAGCAAGAAGTAGTATAACTTCTTACTTATTGGTCTTGAAGGAATTCAAGTTTAAGAAGACATACTTGCTAAATCTTCTGGAGTTATATAAGTATTTTTCAAAGGTGTTACAAGATAAACTAACCTACCTATTTTCATCCTAAAATGCATGATTTCCATCTCCTTCATATATTATTATCCTTATTTTTATGTTTAGTATTTAAAAAAATTATTTATTTGAAGAAGAGGAGAGAGAGAGGAAGAAGGAGGAGGGGGGAGAAGAGGAGGAAGAAGAAGGGGAAATGGGGTACACCAGTGGTTTTCTGCCACTCCGAACTCCAGACACATGGACCACGGTGTGCTTTACATGGGTCTTACAGCAGTAAACCTGGAATGACAGGCCATGCTTGCAAGCGACTCTAACCACTGAACAGTCTCCTCAGCCTTCTCCATATTTTTAGTGTATATCAACCAAAATCTGTAAGTAGGGAAATGCAATTCAAAAAGGGAACTGGGAAGGAGACGTGGCAGAAAATGGAATGATGGTGATGAAGGAAACAGAAGAAACAGCCTAGAGATGGTGAGGCAATGTGTTCCCCAAGCAGCCAGGACAGGTACTGATCAGCAAGGAGAAAGATGAATCACCAGGAAGTATGTGCGATTGTAGGTCATCCACAGATTGGTTTTAGAATTCAGGGAATGCTGACAGGACCAGAGAAGCTAATATACATTGTGCTATAATGACTTTCCAGTGACTTCACAGCCACATTGTCTCTGTGTCTCTGGGGCTCATTTGAACACTTGACATATGTTCCATGCTGTACCTCCTAACATATGCCTCTGCTAAGCGCTGTGAATGATGAAAGAAAATGAATTTTATAGTTACTGCCTTTTAGGACTCTATATTTTCATATTTCTGCCTATTGGAACCCTGAAACCCGGTGTTTTAAGAAGCAACATACTTCACTATTAAGAACCTGAGTTTGGAGCCAGGTTCTAGAAGCTAACTTGGTGGCAGTCGTGACCTTACCTTGGCTTTCCAACAGGGGGAAATAACACCTCTGGCCATATCACAGCCATACTGGTATTCATACTTGACTAGGGGAGGAGTGGCTGGGGGCATTTGGATTTGCTCAAAGAAACCTAGGGGCTAGGTACTGAAGGTCAGGGAAGGTTTATGTTTCTCTGTAAATTGTGTCATAACTTTACAATTTTTGTCTAATGCACATGTGCTTTTACTAGCTAGGAATATTCATTAAACAGAATTACATTTACAAATTACAAAGTTGGATATCAAACTAGGAGTAAAATTGGTAGCCATTAACCTATAATCCTACCTTTAACACTTAACCCCAAACCCCTTTGCTGGGTTGGGGGTTAGCTGAGTTGCAGGGCATTTGCCTAGCGTGCAGGAAGCCCTCAGATACCCAGCATTGCAAAAGAAAAAAAGAATCTACTTACTAAACCATCCAATCCCAGTTAAATGAAGTGCAAGGATGGCAAAAACCTATCTGTGTGTCTTTTACCCTACCATTTCCAGTTAACAGTGATTTGTATTGGCACAGTAGGATCCTTAATCCCTTACAATATTTCAAACAAAGAATCAATTAAAGCAATGAATGTGTGGGAGAATTAGCATTTAATTATTTCAATAAAATATAATTTATTATTGCAATTATTTATATACAACTCATATATTGCACATAAATATAAGTAAAGATGATATCTCAAAATCCAACACATACAGGCTCTATAAGGTATCCTGACTGCTGGCGAACTAATTAAAAACTTAGGCAACCTTGTAATGAGTCACAACATAATACATGCTAAAAGGCTGAAGTTTTCACTTCTTAAAAACAAAGTGCAAAATTCACAGGCGATAAAAATCATTTTCGTTACATTTCTGACAATATAAAACAAAAAGTGGACTTCATTTCCATGGATTTTCTAGTCTCTTTAAGGGTAACACTGCATGTCCTCTGGGGAAACAGCAGAGAAAACAAATGCCATCAAGACAAACACATCCAACAACCCAAAACAAACATCTGTTTTGGTTTCTCACATCTTAATAGCCCGGCTATTTTAGATACAAACATTTGTTTTGCTGACAAATGTTTCCAAAAAAAGTGAGTTGAAATTGTTTCCCTGAAATGGTTTATTCTGGAGCTGAACAAATTGCAAACTTCTCCAAGGTCCAGAGGCATCTGTGAAAACCCAAGTATGGACTACAGATTTTCCAGAATGTTCTTCACTGGACAGCATGTAGACAGCATGAGGCGTGCTAATGCAAACCTGCGGCTCATTTCCACGGCAGGCTACATTCACAGGCACGTTAGGTCCCCATAGACGAGACCCGATCTTCCTGCATGCATGAGGAAGATGTCTGGCAGTTGAGTTTTCAGACTGTCACAGAGCTCACAGTTCTGCTGCTCTGCACAAGAACGGTCCCGTTTTTCAAATCCTTCGCTCTACTTTCTTGTGCCTTGGCAGGGATCAAAGAAGCCGAGGGAACAAATGGTTTCCCATGCATATTGAATTCCCTCTTACACTGATTTTTCCTCTGTCACTTGAAACTCAATATTGGCAAGATTCCAGGATATCACCTTAGCCAGCCACCAAATTGTCTGCCTGTAGTCGGTGCAAAGGTGGGTCTCCTGAGCAATTTCTTTGAAGAATTTACTTTTCTATGGTATTCATATTAAAATTCATTCTTAATAAATCAAGTAATTGGCCTTTATTAACATGAACCTAAAATGTTTTATTCGCCACTCACATTTCCCTTCTTTCTACTTGACTTTAGGGTATTAAAAAGTGTACTGTTTTAGGAGAGTCTTTAAGAATTCAGCCACAGAATTCTTCACTGACTACCTCATGTTTACTGAACATTAAAAGCTGTGTGCCTTTGAAATCCAATGTACTAAAATCGACTCCCCAAGTATCCTGACTTCTGGTTAACGAATCAAAAAATTGGCAAAACTGTGAAGTGAGGACAAATAGTGCCTTCTCCATTGTTTATTGTAAGACTTCATGTGATGATGAATATTAAGTTCTAGCTCAGCACTTGCATTTGACTACATTTCTCTGCATGTTATTGCTATGATAATGTTTACAGAGATTCTGGACAAGAAATGTGTTTTCAAGCCAAATTATTTAAACATAGACAGTAACTGTATTTTAAGTGAGTCTCCATATTTTGATTCTATAAGAGTCATTAAATGAATAAACACTTTTTTTTAAAAAAAAGAATGGCTTAAATTTGCATCTGAGGAAAGTCCACCTAAAACATTTCTTATTGACCATACTTTCCAGACATTAAATTCTTTATCAATTGTTTTGAAAATAGGCATTTGATTATGTTGGTTTAAGAGTTTAGTACATGAGAAAATACACTTTTCTTTATTTTAGTGTGGATATCAGCAAAAAATGAAAACACTCTAAAATTTATTTTACCCCCATGGTTCTACATATAGAACACTGAAGAAAATATTGCATTGCTAAGGAAAATTTTTTAATGATCAAATCATCATTTAAAGTTCAAGATAATCATGGATTTAATTGTGGCACTGACTTATAGTTTAAGGTTGAACAAGGATCTAAAACATTTCGATAAAATTTTTCTTTTACAGACAGTAGAATTTTAGCTTCCCATGAATACCCTACACAAAACCTAAGCCCAATCTCTAATGATAGAAAACTATTTGAGTGATTGTAACTAGTGATATATGCTGCACACCTAGGTACTGATATGTACAAAATTCCAAGATTTTCTTCTCCCGTAAACATCTGCCTCACTAAAAGACAGAGTTTCACTGGGAATGAAAATTAAGTAAAAATATTTTGAATTAAAGAAAACCCAAACAGAACTTAAACTGACATTTCTAGCACTGAATGCCTAGCTTGGAAGACAAAGGGCTGAAGCAGTAGCTCCGTTAACAAAGTGTTTGCCGTGCAACTATGAATGACTTGAGATTAATTCTCAGTATCCACATCAATGCAGGTTTGGAAGTGCATGCCTGTAATCTCAGTTTTGGGGAGGCAGAGACAGGTAGATCCATGGTGCTTGCTGGCTGGCCAGTCCAGCCTAATTCATGAGCTCAGGCAAAGAGAGAGAGCTTATCCCAAAGGATGTGGGTGGCTTCCAGAGGATTATACTCAAAGTTGTCTCCTGGACTTACATGCATGTGCACAAACATGTGTGTGCCCACACAAACATGCATGTCCACCACACATACATACATCTACAAAAAATAGAAGAGGCATCTGAAATCAATTCATTAAGCTTCAGTCTTAATTAGAAGAAAGAGGGGATAAAATCAAAAGTAAGCAAAGAAAGTAGGAAAAGGTAATTAAATTAAAGACAAATAAACTGAAAAAAATGAAAGTGGCTTTTCAAAAAGAAAAATTAACATTTTTGTCATTTTTTTCACAGTAGGGTCTCACTTTAGTCCAGGCTGGCCTGGAATTCACTATGTAGTCTCAGGGTTACCTAGAACTTTTGTAGATCCTCTTATCTCTGCTGGAGTGTAGGGCACTGGAGTGGAGGGCTGGGTTAAAGGTATCCCATGCCTGGCCCAAGTAACAATTTAGTATCTAGCTTGGCTAGCCATAATGAAAATAGAAGATATACAAGTTATTATAAATAAATAAAAATCATCACTAGAAATATCACGGATATTCAGTAAAAATACTATGAGTTGGGAGCTCACCTTAGTCTCAGCCTTCAGGAGGCTCAGTAACAGGCTCATGAGTCAGGGGCCAGGGAGGGTTACATGTGTCAAAAAATATCATAAACAATGTTATGCTTACAAATTAGATAGACTAGATTAAATGGACTCACACAGGAGAGGGAAGATAATTTGAGTAACCTCATGTCTATAAAGAAATTAAATCAATAATCACCTTCCCAAGCAGAAGTCACTAGACTCAGATGAGTTCAGTGGTGAATTACATCAAATATTTAATGAACAAATGATTTGAATTATTCAGACTCTTCCATAAAATTGAAACAGCCGAGTATTTCCTAGTTTGTCAATGAGGCCAGCATCACACTAATGATAAAACCAGACAAGAACATCACAGGCTATAAAAACTAGACCCAAATATCTCTCATGAATATAGATGAGGAGCTCCTCAGAAAATTATTAGCAAACCAAGTCCAAGAATGTATAAAAAGAATTGTACATCAGGACCAAGGGGGATTTGTCCCAGGTATGCAAGGCTGGCTCAATATTGGAAAATAAAATCAGTGCAATCCATTACATTAGTAGGCTGGAGAAGAAAAGTTATGAACAAGTCAACAGATGTGCAGACACAAGCTGACAAAATCCTGGAAACATTCACGACAAACAGGAACAGAGGAAAGCAGATACATATAAGTATGGTCAACTGCTGCAGGAGGAAGGAAAATGCGATATAATAGAGAAAGTATGGTCTTTTAATAAGTGATATGGAAATAATTGGATATCCGCATGTTAACCAAACAAAATACCTCTATATACCGACCTATCCACATCTTGCACAAACACTAACTCAGCACATCTGAGACATAAAAGCAAAATGAAAAACTACGAAGCATGTAGTTACAACATGGGAGAAAGTCTATGTCCCCTTGGGTTTGGAAATGAAATTTAGATACAACATCAAAGACGTGATTCAAACAAAACTCAAAGACTGGACAAAGTATTTTAGTATTTTCAAAACACCTTTGTGTCAAAGGATTTGTGCCTGAAATATACAAAGAATTCTTACAATTCAACAGTAAGCTAATAACCCAATTTAAAAAGTGGGCAATAAGTCTGATAGATAGCTCCTTAAAGAAGATATACATATGGCAAATTGCATATGAAAATATGTGTGACACTATGTGTCATTAGAGAATGACCAAGTAAAACAAGACACTGTGCTATTTCCATTAGAATGGCCCAAATTCCAACTATCAACAACACCAAATGCTGCCCAGAATGTGCAGAACAGGAACGCTGCTGGCGAGGATGCAACATGGTAGTGAGTTTAGAACATAGTTTGGCAGTTTCTCCCAAAGTGAAATGTGGTTTTATTATATAACCCCGAATCGCACTGCTCAATATCTACCAAAATGAGTGGAAAACTTACACATACAGAAAAGCCTTTACGCTGATGACTAGAGCTGCTTTAGTCATACTTGCCTCAGTAGGACAGAACAAAGATAGGCTTCAAATAGGGGCAGAGAGAGACTAGTAACTCTAACTGAAGAGTACACATGATTTTTTTTTAATCCAGTAAATCAGTTAGATTCCTGCTCATTAATTAGACAATATCTTATTATATTTCTGAGAGTAGATGGAATCTTATATATATGATGTGATTTTTTTTCAAAGACTGTCAATGAATGGACAGCACACTCATTTAAACTTAATTGAAGGCACTATCTTTAATTTTTAAAATAAAATTTGGGACTCAGTGTTCATATACTAAAGTTTTATATTTTAATGTGGCAAAGAGTTCCCTGCAAAGGAGAATATATTTTTCAATATTTAATAACAATCATTATCAAAATAATTTTTTGCACTTAAGACTCACAGGGAAGTACATGCTTTCATATAAGATGACAATGTTTAAAGCTGAAGTGTTTAGCAGGAAAGGTAAACATTTAAAGTAACTTTCAAAATGAGTTTAAGAATGGGGTGATGCTGTGGTGACACCAGCATTTGGGAGGCAGAGGTAGGAGGATCCCTGTGAGTTCAAGGCCGTCCTGATACTACAGAGTGAATTCCAGGTCAGCCTAGGCTAGATCAAGACCCAACCTCAAAAAACCAAAAACAAAAAAAAAATTTTTTTTTAAATGGGGTAATGGATTGCCTCTTTTAGAAACATTATCTAGGTGTGTTTTTTTTAAAAAAAGAAAAGGCAGAACACAGAAAAAATAAAGGACTGCGGGAGATATTGATTAATACAACAGAAATCTACCCTTAAAATTTAAATTAATATTTCTTTTGTTAGATAAAACATTGTTTCCATGATTGAGGATAAGCAGCTAGAATTAACATGGAAGGTTCATGTTACAGAGGTCTTTCCAAGGAAGACAAATGTAACCTAACTTGTAGCAGTCAAGGGGGTTCTAGCTCTTGGAATAGGCAATTGGTAGAAACTTTGACTTTTTCAGAATAGCAGCTAGTCACATAAGAAAATAAGAACTGTACTTTTTTATTATCAATAATTAGATACACTTAATAAGGGAATAATGTGTTGATGTCTCCAGTTCCCCTATTTCCCTCTTCCCTGTCCCCGGTCAGTTGGATATCCTCTACAAAAAGCTACCAACAATAGAATCTAGCCAACTCAGGAAAGTGTATCTCAATTAACCTATGCTAATCTCACTCTCTGATGGAGATTCTGTTTGAATTTTTCAGAAGATGCCGAGAGAGCTGTGGCTCTTCCAACCCTACCATTGAGCCACAGGCCGATAGCTGTCTTCTTAGCAAGAGATGCTCCACCCGAGACCTACTGTGGATGATCCACATGGAACCCCGCAGGCAGTGATGGGGCAAGAGACCTGTACTTTTTTTTTAAGTTAGGACAAGGAGGTGAGAAGTATGAGAGGAAAGAGACGTGTAAGAGAAGAGTGATTAAGGAGATTAAGCACATGATGCTGTATTTTCCCCTGGGAGAACAATGGAAAGCTCAATATAGGGAGACATCTAGAGATGGAGGAGGTCTTTGCAAGGGCCATAAAACACGTACAGAAGTACGAGATGTGCCCACATTCACACACCCTGTTAGGACAGTTATAGCACAGCATGAGTGGAGAATGAACACAAGTATACCTTTGTTTGGTGTTATTTGATTATTTAAAGCTCAATGCATTGTTTTGATGAAAGAATTATGTAATGATGACAAACATCAAATTTTGGTGATACAATTTATTTTAAGTTCAATGTGTGGTGCTAATAAAATATTTTTGATTTCAGTTATACTCAGTAACTATAACTAGTGATTCCTAATTATATGCCTAAAAGAAATACACATCATGAAAATTGAGCATATTTTCAAATAAAATCTCTCACCTCTCTTTCAAATACATAAAATCTCTTTTAGCTTTACATTTCTTATATTCCAATATTTGATCAGATAATAAATAAGCAATGAAGGTAGTAATGCCATGATCTTGCTAGTCTACTTTGTCTTTACCAAAATTTACCAAAAGAGGAGCAACCCACTGCATGAACATGTGATTATACAAAAATGCATTTAAGCATCAAAAATATAGCCCACAGGACTAATAAAATGCATACAATTACCTGCTGTGGGGTCAGTAACTGCTTGACTCGTAATGCCAGATGGTGGCTCTTGTAGCTGGTATGTGGCGTTGGTGGAGGGCGTGGATGGGCTGGTGTTACTGCTTGTCATATAGTGTGCTGGATATGGTGAGCTGTTATAATACTGTGCATATTGACCCTGGCCAAAGCTGGGATAAGATGGATAGTCCTACCGAATTAAAAGACATAGAAATAACCTGTCACAATATGGCTTGTTTCTTATGTTCAAAGTACAATCATGCATGCTCTATTAATTCATACAAGCAAGCACAGTTCACTGATGAGCTCAAACTTGCAGACAGATTTTATGCAAGATGGTATACATTCTTTAACTACCTATTGAATGCACAGTACTAGTAAAACGAAATCTATTGAAAAACCACTCAACTCACCATAAAAGGCTACTAAAACGATTATTTAAAGAAAAAAAAGCTATTAAACAGCTTAAGAAAGTTCTCACTTACAGTTTAATATAAACAGCCCTTCCTTTATATAATAAAATCATGTTGTATTTAAAAACATTTCAGAAGTTAAATTGGCATTTTAAATTACCTGCTGTGAGCTGTTAAATCCAGAGGAATTTGTGAGTGAATTATTTCCTGTATATAATCCTGATGACGTTGTAAAACTGCTACCTAAAACAGAGTGAAAAGAAATACAGCTTACTCAGCTATGCAGGACACCATGAATGCAGGACACCATGAATGCAGGACACACCAGTTAGATAAGACACAGCTGGAGTTTGGTTTGTCTTCATCACTCCAACCCATAGTTCCGTCGTCATGGACACAACTATGTTATATGGTTGACCATTTTAATTTTACCTTGTTACAAATAATTACAGAGTAAAGAAGTTGAAATTTCTGAGATCATGAATAACACATGTAAACTAAGGTCAAAATTATACATTTGTGTGAAAAGACTAGCAGCTGATTTTTCCATTTCTGTTTGTAAAATATCTGAAGGGTGTTCTGATATTTACACGAGATAAAAAATATAAATTGAGAGATTACGCTAGGTGATTAAATAGGGCTCCTGCTATCACAAAAGCTGGCTCGCTATCATTATTTCCAAGGATTTATTTATATGGTCATTACAATGGGCCACTGAGAAAGGTCTCATTTTACTTACAGAAGAATAAATGATATCACTTGAAGAATTTAACACAATACAAATTAAGGAGGAAGTTTTATCTATAAAGTATGTTGCCAAAATCAATATTGTTTGTTAAATGCCCATAATATTCAACAACAAGCAGATAGGTACTGTGCACATACAACATAAAAACAAATATAAATTCTTTGCTCACATTATTTACTATGCTACAGTTAACTGTGTCAAACAGAGACATATAAGTTTTAATGGTCATACAGGCAAAGATTTCTGAAACTATAAGATCAGAAAGTAGCAATTATATTTAAAAATATATTAGATACTACAAAATGTGAATCTAAACAGGTAGAGCCTTTTTGTTGTACCATTTTATGATTGAGAAATTTTGTGTACCATTTAATGCAGGAATTTCCTCTGGGGAAAAATGAGTTTATTATAAGAGATGGTGGACAAAGGTTGTTTCTAGCAACAAAACACACTCCTGCCTGAGTCCTTAAAACATGCTATTCCAAAAATAAAATGCAAAGCTGTTACTGATGCTTAATGACATGAGAAAATTTTTTAATATTTGGTTATAAAAGTATAAACTAAAATAGCACAAACATTTTAATGATCTTATTTTAAAATTCTTTTGAAGGCATGAGATTTAAAGAGCAGAAACATTTCCTGTGATGGCCGAGGGATTTAACTGTCTGTCAGGTCCATGACCAACGACACTTCTAAACTTTCTGCTCACGACCTGTATTGCTTCTGTGATCATATAAAAGTCAGTTTTAAAATAATTAAAATTGTGTGACAAATGAGTTGTACAGGTGCCAAAAGTATTGGCAGATCAAGAAGAAAGTCTTCAACGTGAACTTGTGATGCATGCTTCGCTTCAGGACTAGGAGTTAGCTCATATCAATAATTTAGGCCTGTAAGTCAGAAAACAGACTGGAGTTTTGGCTATAAGCACTTATGAGCTGCCTGGACTTTGCGCAAGTCCCCTGTCCCTTCTGAGACACCATTTTCTTATCTGCAAAAATCCTACACCTGAAGTTTCTTAAGCATCAAATGAAGCTATATTTCAGAAAGCACAAGGAACTTCCTATCATACAAAGATCAGGCACGATTACTGTTTATTCTAGCAACACATACAATTCTCCATTGTATGTATGCACTTTCCCCAAATTATATAAATGTTACTTAATCTCTTTCAATACTTAAAAAGTTTTCTACTTACTTAGCCATTTGTGAACGTTAAAAGATGGATTCAAAATTCATTATTTTATTAAGATGGGAAAATACTTTCCAAGATAGTTTCAAATTTAGTTGCCACACTGACTCATATTTAAGGTTTCTTCCTTTGCACATTTCATAAATCCCCTTTCTTCAAAGTTCCCAGAAGAAAAATCACAGAGGAGAGCTCGTACAATATTAGTACCCCAAAGAACAGGGCTGTGATTGACAGGTGTTCATATTAATCTTCATTTGCATACGGAAAATGCATACTTATTAAACACGTTAACTATCAGGTCACAGTGATGAAGCATAGGAATCAAAGGATGACCGTGACATGGACTGGAACCTCACAGGACATATGTGGAGGATGATATCAGTTTTATTTTTTAAGCACTAGATCTCACTGGCATACAACTTCTCATTTATTTGTGCATCTGAAAGCAAGTAATTAACAATGATGTTTCTGCATAAAGAAAATTCATAAATAATGAGCACTTAAAAAATTCCTTGTGAAATCAAATCTAGACTTCATTTGGATAACTTCAGCTGTTATGTTATATACATTTGATAGGAAAAATTACTTTGGGTTATGACCTGTTACTTTCATTTAAACCACATTTTTTGGTTATGACTTGCTACTTTCATTTAAATGGCACATTTTTGGGCAATAAATTTTGACCTCAATAATCCCTTTCCACCAAGAAAATGAATAGGATATAGAAAATATATTTTAAAAATGGATGTTTTCATTCCATAAGTTATTCCCTGGAACAGCGTAGAAAAGACCATGGAAGCTATATTGGCACATACAGGCCACTAGGGTCTGACCAAGTAAATCACAGTTCAGTACTCCAAATGGTACCCAAGTGACTTTCCAGACGTAATGCGACTTCTAAGACTGTTCACTAGCTGAAACTCAACATAAGTTATCCTCATTTACTGGCCGACTGCAGGCTGAGATTCCATTCCATTTAGTGCGCTGAAACAGGAGTTTAATGGCACCCCAGTGGCCTTCAAGACTTAATGTGACTTCCAAAAGGTCTCACTTGCTTCAAGGAACAGTGTACCTACTAGAGATTCAGGCTCAGGTGATGCTATCTTTCCACCCCCAGGAGTGAGGTCTCAGGGCTGTTCACCTGCCTTCACATAGCACTTAGCAGACAGACTGCTTACTAGTCCAGGCTGCTGATGTGGAGTTTTGACCACAGCAGCGCCCTTCCTACGCACCAGCTCTCTCCAGATACCTTCCCTGCAAAGCAGTGCTATCTTCTCTAATGTGCATGGCTTATCCTGCCACTCTGACTTGAAAAGCAACCTGTAGTGCCTCCTTGTTGCCCTCAAGAGAGAAGTCAAGCTCTTTGGGAAGGTTTATCACCCCTTCACCACTCCGGCTCCTGTTTCTCTTTTGGGCATGTTTGGTTTCTTTTCAGCAGCATCAGCCCCACACCCCAGATTCCCATTCTCACCCAACTTTAGTGAACTAGAATATAGTTCTCTGAACACTGTTATTCACAGCTCCTACTTCCTGCTTACAAATCCTGGCTGACTTTGTTGAACATGCTAATTCAGCATGGTCTAGAAATCCCTTCTTCAACCACGACCCACCCACAGTTTCACTTCTCGTCATTCTATTTTTAATTTTCTTTCTTTTTTTCTTGCTTTCTTTCCTCTCTTTCTTTCTGCCTATTGATTCACCAATCTATTCCTGTAAAATGTATGTGTATATATGCATACTGCTATATTCATAAGTTAATAATCAGTTTTTGACTAATAAATAAACTAGTACAACTTGTACTTAAATTAGTCCTTTGTCTACAAGATGATATAACCACATTAACAAATGTTGGAGCTTAAATAATTGAATATTTGTGTCCATCACATAAAACAACTGAAGAGTAAGAGTAATATTTTGAACAAAAATAGGCAACTTCTGTTGAGTCAATCCATTAGGAATAGCCTCACCTTCTTCATATTTTATATACTATAATGTGGTATTCTAAAGAGTGTTAATAGTTCCATTTTGCAGACAAAGAAATTTAGGTTTAGAATAAGGGAATATAGCTTCCATAAAAGTGAAAGTACAATTCAGACAGAAGCCTGTCTAGTTTAAAATTCTATACCATGCCCTCTTGCTCCTGTTTTGTACTGACTTATGGAAACCTTGGAAATTCACTAAAGATTTCCCAGGGATCACTCTATAGAATAAAGCTAGAGCAGTCAGCCACTCTGGGACACACAGCAGGAATGAATCTCCAATCCAGGCATAGTTATGGGAGGAAAGGATTAATTGAAGCTACAGATCCAGGGGAAGTTCCATAATAATGAAAGAGGCTGGCCCCTTTTCACAGGTCCAAGCAGAGAGAGAAACCCATAACCAACACCATACACACACACATACACACACACACCACCACCACCACCACCACCACCACCAACAACAACAACAATGACAACAACAACAACAAAACAGGCAGGGGGTCCAAGGAAAGAATTCTCCTTTCCCCTTATATAGCCTTAGGGTGAGGTCTTGAAACCCTATCCCAGACTTAATGGCTTCCTGCACTGCCCACACAGGAAAGGATGTTAATTTCTAGCTCTCCTGAACTTTCTTACATCCTGCCACCTACTGAGAGGCTGCCTTCCTATAAACATCCTCAGAGACCCACCCAAGATAATTAAAAGATCAAGTTGACAACAAAACCTAACTATCACAAAAGCAAAACAAAAATGACAAGGATGAATGAAGAAACTTTTTTTAGGCTTTTTGAGCTCTTCCACTACCCCTTGCCCAAATCAAGAATTGTGCCTGCTACTGTTCACTGACTCTTTGCAATCACCCCATGGTGTATATACACTTACATTTCCTCAAGCACATGCAGAAGACACTGTTAGGAGACGTGTGGCAGAGCTGGGGCACCATCTCAGTCCACTGGGTCCCCAAGTTGAAACCCCTAATCTCTACAACACATTGCTTCTCATAGTAGCATGACTATTCTTTTAATGATTTTTAACCCATAAAATCAAAACATGGCTGAGAAACGACCTCTAAGCCATCAGGAGGCATTTGTTGAAAGGCACCCATCTTGGCCTCCTCAATTCAGGCTCCCCAGGATATTGAGGCAAAAAGTTAGGGTGTGGCCCACAGTCCACATATTTACCAAACTCCACCCTCTACCATGTTTTTTCAAAAAATATTTTATTTATTTATTTTCAAGCAGAGAGATAGAGAGAGAAAGATAGAGAGAAAGAGAGAAAGAGAGAGAAAGTGCGCCAGGGACACCACCTTGTGTGTCTGGCTTATGTGGGTCCTGGGGAATTGAACCCGGGGCCTTAGGTACTAGAGGCAAGTGCCTTAACCACCGAGCAATCTCTCCAGCCCTCTACCATGCTTATTACCATGTTTCAGTACCAATTCAATTGCTGTCTGTAATTTATTCTATTGATGATCAACCTATTGATGATCTAGAATCACCTGGAAAATACCCTGGACATGCCTGTGAGAGATTATCTTGATTAACTTAACTGAGGTGAGAAGACCCACACCACTATAGATGGCACCCTTCCATGGGCTGGGATCTGTAGCTGCATAGAAAAGAGAGAGCTGCCTGAGCACTATTATTACTCTGCTTCCTCTAGGTGGACTTAATGTGACCTGACTGAATATGACCAGCTACTTCAAGCTCCTGACATTATGCCTTTTTTGAAATGATACACTTTAACCTCCAACAATCAGCTGAAATAAACCCTTCCTCCTTTAAATTGATTTTTGTCCCAGCAACATTTTATAAGGGCGAGTCCATGCTCCAGGAACTGATTTGAAAACATATAACTAGAAAAAGCTTTCTACTTATACAAAGAAAGTAAGCATGTTCTTGATGTCCTCAGAGAAGAAAAGAAGCTACCCCTGGAAACTAGCCATGGAGTATTTGTGGTTCTTTATCTGAACTTCAAGGACATAGGGAGCAAAAGATTCCACAGTGATAGCTTATCTTAGGTAGATTCCTGCTACCACTACCAGATGGGCTTCACTGAAATCCAGAACACCAAAAAGCAAAGGCAAAATTACAGTGATCAAGCCAGCAAGAAAGCCTCAGTGTGGAGCCTACAAAACCCACCTCCTTCTCCACACAGCCAGTAAGGGAGACACATTTCTGTAGAGCTTCTTGTACACAGGCTCCAAGTCGAATGTTATGGGGTAGATAGAACAAGACACAATGAGGAACCCTACTTCATGAGTTTAAGTCCCTCTGAGACTCTCTCTAAGTCATAGAATTAAGCTTAATGCTTTGGAATCGTTTTACTAAAGTGATATAGAAATATTTTCATTCCCAGATATAAGTAAAACACATCCGAAATAGTTTATGATGTGATGTTTCATATTTTTATTTTAAATGAAATCATAAATATCACCCAAGGTAGAAAGGATCACCAGTTAGAACTATTACTTCTCAGTCATGGAGACTGGTTCAAGTGATGTACCCATAAGTCTTAGTTGATCTGGGATTGAGTCACGCCTCAGGAAGGTGGACTATGGATACCTTCCTGACCATTAGTTATAGGAAAACCTTATCTACTTAAATAATTTACATTTGTGATCATACTTTTCCTCTTTTTGACATGGAGAAGAGATTCTCATTCCTAGGGAAGAACACTAAAAAAAAGTCATTCTTTTTGGGAAAAAAATTTAAAAGGCCACATATTTTTCTTCCATTGGTCTGCTCTTAAAGCTGAGAATGTTTATACTGATTATAGAGGTCTAGTCACAAGACAAAGTTTTCAGTTCAGACCCATTGACATCATCTTCTTAAAAGTTCCACAAACTCATGAAGAAAACACGAAAAAACCTTGACTTTGTTTCACTTAAAGAGGCTTCCTAATCCCTGGCAGGGGGATGTTTAGTCTAGGGCTACAACGGGAAATCTGGGGATGGAGTGCTACGTCAGAGAAACTTAACCAAGCTGGTTCTCAAGGCTCCCCGTGCACAGCCCACTATGTTAGCTCAGAATATGATCAGCACTGACCTGAACAATCAGCTTGGCTTTGTTCCTCTCACTTAAGGCTTCTCTTCTTCATTATCATTTTCATGTCCTTCAAGGCCTGTCTTTCCAACACACCTTCTTTAACTATTCCTGTGCATACTGATCTTACCTTCTGGGAACAAAAGGTAGGATCTTTCCTTGACTAATGCTGAACAAGTTCTCTCAAATCTTGTTTGCACCCTGATTCTGAGTCCTCAAGTTCATTTGTTACATGGTAAACCTATGTCTTTGAAGGGTCTCATTTAGGCCTAAGGCAAGTGAGGAATAGCAGTGTGGCCTGAGAATGTCAATGAACTATAGTAAGTGACTGAGTTCAGTGAGGACTTTACAAGTGTCCCAAAGTGACAGAAGGAGGCTTTACCATTGCTCCCTCACTTGCTCTATCATCTATCATCTATCTATCTATCTATCTATCTATCTATCTATCTATCTATCTATCTATCTATCTATCTATCAATATCTATCTATCCATTCATCCATCCATCCATCTATTGGTGATGGTAGCCAGTTTGGAAAAATGAATTTAGTGCTTATCAAAAGTATTGAAAAAATTCTCTCAATTTTTATGTGTTTAACAATATAAAAAAGAGTAGTGAGAGAAAAAATCAAATAATAATTGAGCTTATTTCTCAAATATGTTGCCTTCTTAAAGCTATATGGTACATACAGAAGGAATCCCTTTAAAATATCAGATTCTAACATTACATACTATATACATATGTCAAAATATCCAGTTATTCATGCATGCCATAAGTTTGCAGAATTAAGATAATAAAAATACATGAATAAAGAAAAATAAAATCAAAACCACACATTTTTAGATTTAAATTTTATGACAAAAGTTAAGTGTAGAGCTTATAGAACCTTGTAGAAGGAGTTAACACAGTTCTGGATCTTAGGAAAAATGTTCAGTCAAGCTTTAAATCAAATAAAATATTAAGTTGATGACATATCATGAATTTTGAGAAGCACATAAAATCTCAATGAATTTTAGTTAAGCCCACAGGTGGTTTAAGGACTCTGAAGCCACATTCCACACGGCCACCCATACTCAATGTTTACTTTGTGAGTCTAGCTATAGGCATCCTAAGAGAACACCAACCTTATGGTTGATAATCTGAGACACAGGCATATTAATGAAATAAGTCTTGCTTGCCTATGAGAAACTTTAAATTCAGAATGTAATAGAATCCTGTCGGTTTTATTTCATTTTGAGTTCATTATTATACATGACAGATAGGGGTGTGATTTCATTTTTTTTTGCATGTCTTATCCAAGTTTCCCCATACCATGTAAGAAAAGACTACCCTTTCTTAATATGTATTCTTGCCACCTCTGTTGAATATTAGTTGACTCTAGGTGCATGAATGTACTTCTAGATTCTCTGTCCTTTTGCATTGCTATAAATGCTCACTTTAGTGACAATACCACACTGCGCTAGGCAGTGAAGATTTGTAGGTTATTTTGAATTAGGTTGTATGTTGCCTCTAGCTTTGCTCTTCCTTGCTTAAGATTGCCTTGTCTCACGTCCTCCATTTTTACAACACGTTTGTATTTCAATATTTCAGCACCTGTTATGTCAGGCTTTTTCCAACATCACCAAATGCATATCTGAGTCAGGATCCTAATCTTCATCCAGGACGTACAGACGATGAGGAAGTACCTGAACACCTTCTCCAGACTAGAGAGTGGCCCTTATCCATGTTACTCTTTTCTAACGTTTTATACCAAATGTTTTAGGCTGGCCGAGTCAGTAATGGTGAAAGGAATGAGATATTCTGAGACATAGAATTAATTTTTGGTTACATAAAACCCATAGACAAAAATACAAATAATGACACCAAAATAAAAATCTGGAATAAATCATTTAATTTCTAAAAGACTTCACTATCACCCCCACCTCTTTTTTTAAGCTGCAGAGTTATAAAATGTCACCCAGGGAGAGTATAGCACAAGACTTTGCTTTCTTCTTGCTCCAGTCAGGGACTCCTAGTGTGAAGGGTGGCAACCCTGTCAGCTATAACAAACAGGAAACAGTTTTGCTGGAATACCCTGTATGGATCACTTGATTCCATAGGTGCAAAGCAGTTAAAATTTTAAAAGCCACAAATCTTCAAAAACTTGTATTAATATAGCTCTGCAATTATTATCTTAGTTAAGAAGAACACAGCCCCTGCTGATCTTTTGTTTTGTATATGATTTAACCTGGAAAATACTGGCCAGTTATAACTTCAAAAAACTTTTTTTTTTTTTAAAAAAAAGAGTAACATGTAGGTTAAAGGTCTACTTCACAGAGAACAAGGACTCACATTAAAAATCAGAATCCCAGCCAACATAAGAATACTGGAACCTGCTGGGGCCTGTCTGTGCTTCCCCTGTTTTAGAGAGTTTTCTAGCTCTTTCTTGGCAACAGGATGCTGTTTGTCCCTCGTGTATTTTCACAGAAGTCCATTTGCTTTCCTTCCCTGGCCTCTTTGCCATGGGCTATGTCCATCATCGGGCACGATCTCTGTGGCAGAAGTTAGCCCAGGTCCATGGGGAAAAGCCTCAGAAGACCAGATGGGCTATTGAAAACCGGGCTTCCCCCTTCCGTACAAGATGGATCTTAATGGACCAAGTTTCTCTTTTTATCTTAGTTTATTTTTACTTAGGTAATAAAGGCTGTGATCCATTTATCTTTCTTGATAGATTTCTATATGTTTTAACTAAAAACAAGTCATATAGATAATCAAATTGGTAATGGGCACAAATTACTGTTCTACGTGAATTTCAAGGGATTTCCATACAAATTTCAACACTTGAAATAACACAACATGAAATGGAATGCTACTTTAAAAAAAAAACAGCAAAAAAAAAAATCTAGATGTAAAAGAGCCAAGAACTAAAAAGTGGACCGACTGGCCAAGCAATTAAGGAAGAAAGCTGAATGTCAGAGTGGGCTCAAGTTCAATCCCAACCCTAACAGGTCATTTCGTGCCAGAAGGTACAGGTCTCAAAACATCAATAGATTATTTAAAAACATTTGCTATGTATTTTCTTACAGTCATATCCTTAAACACTATTTCTATAGTGAACAACTTTAAAAATGCACCAGTTCACTGAGCTGAGCATTTCTGAGGATCTAAAGGACCAACACGCTGCAATAGCTCCTATTGATTTGAAGAGCTTAGGATATGTGATCAAAGGCCCCAAGGGTGGAGTTCTGAAACCGTCCTCACTTCCACATGTGCGCATGGAGGTCGGCTTCCACATAACCTTTAACAAACCTCTGCTTGATCTAGTGTTTCTCTGGTTTGAACCCCAATCTCTTCAGCAGAACAAACAACATTTTAGTCCAAGGAGGAGTTAGAATTCATCTTTCCCTTCCCCTCCCTCCTCTAAGTGAGAGCAATGAAGCCTAAAGAAAAACAAATGCAGTAACGTTTCCGGGACCTCTGGGTTTAGTGTATGTTCATCCGTGTAGGTAACTCTCAAAACAAATCCTGCCACCTTCCCAGTGTAGAATGACAGGAATGCCCATCACACTACTGCTATTGGGGAGCAATGAAACACCCAGAGAGGTGTTCTCCACCTCCACCTCCACCTGATGATGCTGTGGTCAAGGAAGGCTTCTTTAAATATGTTAGGATGGTGTATTAACTAAAAATTTATCACAGGAAATTCAAATTCATTTCTCCAGATGAAGATCACTAGAGTCTTTGTGAATATTAATTTCTAACTTTCACTGAAGCATAGACTTCTTCACCGCTAACAAACACTTGTATATTTTAGATATACCAGATCCTTGGAGATAAAAATATGAATGAAGATGGCCACTTTCTTCAACATTCAAGAGTCAACAGAAATGTTTCCTCAAAGCTGAGCCTTAATGAGTTAAGTGACATAACTTTAATTTTCATTGCTTTTGTGTGTCTTGAAATCTTTTGCAGATCAACTCTGTTTTCTTACCCTTAACAGATTGCTAAGAGAAATTACGCTTTCCTCCTATGGCCCACCCGCATCATCGTGAGCATAATTTCTTTTGTGTTCAGTCTGCGTGCTATGTGGTGTTTAAATGGACAGTGGTAATAGCAATAGCACTCCACCCAGTCTTAGCATATTTTTTAAAAATATAGAACTAAAAGTTTGATTTCAAGTCAGTGGCTCCCTTTACCTTAAAGAAGACAGGCTGTTTATGGCACCCCAGGTAGATAATCTAGAAACCCATTCAATACATCAAAGGAAAATTAGCTTCTCCTAAATTGTTTTCTTTTTTAAAACTATTCTTATTTATTGACTTGCAAGCAGAGAAAGATAGCAGAGAGCAAGAGAGGGAGAAAGAAAGAGAGTGAGAAAGAGAGAATATGGGCATTCCAGGGCATCCAGGCGCTACAAA
Source organism: Zapus hudsonius (assembly GCA_004024765.1). NCBI lineage: Eukaryota > Metazoa > Chordata > Mammalia > Rodentia > Dipodidae > Zapus > Zapus hudsonius. The sequence continues at coordinate 49,027 of PVHP010004874.1, forward strand.
TGAACTCTAGATGCAGGTGCCACTGTGTATCTGGCTTTATGTGGGCACTGGGGAATTAAACTCAGGTTGTTAGAATTTGTAGGCAAGCACCTTAACTACTGAGCCATCTCTTTGTAGTCTGAGGAGTAAGGACATTTTTTGTTTTTCTCAGTAGATTGGAAACTTTCTAATCTTTCATTAAATATACAAAAGACATTATTAAAGCAGAAAAAGACTTTTTGTGATCTTGTCACAAAGGTGAAAACAGATTTCCTAATCTTCAAGGTTTTATTTCATGGAATTTCGAGGCTAGTAGATGCAAAACAAAACTTGATCATTAGGTGGTTTAAGATGGCATGTGCAGGAGTCACAGAAAGCTGTTGCCATGACAGAAGCACTGAATTTAGGAGCACAGGAGCCCCAGAAGGACCCTCTGGGTGAAATGACAACCCCTAATGCCAGCCAGGAAACACAGTGCTAAGGGCCACACATTGCCAAGTAAATGAGTTCTGTGAGGGAGTGCTATGAAAGGGATTACAGCATAGCTAGGTCTCTGAAATGAGTTCTCTACAAATATTTTCTCGAGTTTCTTGAGCAGAATATCAAGTAGTTAAATAGCTAGTTGTCTAATGCAATGTTCATATTTTAAGGACCATCTCTACTTTTCAGAATGTATAGAGAGTTCAGGCAGTTTTATATTGTCTGTAAAGGCCTCCTGTATAGCTACTGTATATTTAGGTGGAGGTAAACTACGGCAGGATCAGACAGCACTATCCCAGTCTCCAGTTTGATTGCTAGTAGCTACCTTTAATAATTGACTATATTATAAAAGTTAAATGAATTGCTAATTTAATATATACTTTGGGATTTTCAAATTTCTATTTTCTAAAGTCAATGTTCAGAGTTGTTAGAAAGATGGCTGTGATGGTTAGGTTTTGTTGTCAACTTGATCTTTTTAATTATCTTGGGTGGGTCTTTGAGGATGTTTAAGGAAGGCAGCCTCTCAGCAAAGGGCAGGATGTAAAGAAGCTCAAAGAAGCTAGAAGTAAACATCCTTTCCTGTATGGGCAGAGCAGGAAGGAAATTCCAGAGACTCAGGAAGCAATTAAGTCTGGGGAAGGGTTACAAGACCCCACCCTAAGCCTATATAAAGGAAAAGAAATTCTCTTTGCCCCTCCTGCCTGTTCCCTGTTCTGTGTTGTGGTGTTGGTGATGGGTTTTTCTCTCTGCTGGGACCTGTGAAAGGGGGCCAGCCTCTTTTGCTGTTACAGAACTTTCCCTCAATCAGTAGTTTCAATAAATACTTTCCTCCCCAAAATTGTGCCTGGTTTGAAGATTCATCCCTGCAGTGTGTGGCTGACTACGACAATAACCTCTGTGAAATAATTAGAATAGTCCTTGGATAGCAATTACATGATTCTCAGTATATACACAAAACAAGCTTTTGATGAAATACAACATCCATTCATGATAAAATCTCTGATGAGGTTAAGATTAAAGGAACCTATTTCAACACAATAAAGACTATGCACAGGAAACTTACAGCCCACATCATACTACATAGAAAAGAACTCAAAGCATTTCCACTAAAATCAGGAATAAGACAAGATTGTCCATTTTCTCAACTCTTATTCAATATAGTGTATGAAGTCTTAGCTAGAGCTACGAGACAAGGAGATTAAAGGGAGACAAAGAGGAAAGGAAAATGTCAAGGTACCCTTATTTAAGGGTAAAATTCTATGTATAAAATAACCTAAAAGGCTCTACCAGAAAGTTCTTAGATATGATAAACATTTTTAGCAAAGTGGAAGAATACAAAGTTAACATACAAAAGTCAGGAACCTTCCTGTGTACTAATAACAAATATGCTGTGGTAAAAATTGGGGAAATAATCCCATTCACAATTGACTCAAAAAAGACGTTTGAATTTAGGAAGTGAGAGATCTCTACAATGAAAGCTTTAAAACATTGAAGAAAGAAATTGAAGACACTGGAAGATGTACACGAATTGGCAGAATTGATAATAATTAACAATTATTAAAAATTAAGTTATGGGCATGGTGGCACATGCCTTTAATCCCAGTACTCAGGAAGTAGAGGTAGGAAGATCACTGTGAGTTTGAGGCCAGCCTGAGTCCACATAGTGAATTCCAGGTCAACCTAGGCTAGAGCAAGACCTTACCTTGAAAAGCCAATACTACTACTACTACTACTACTACTACTACTACTACTACTACTACTAATAATAATAATAATAAATTAAAAATAACAATAATGTGAATACTACCAAAATCAATCTACAAATTCAATGCAATCCCCATTAAATTCCAATGCCATTCTTCACAGAAATAGAAAAATAATCATAAAATGCCAATGGGAGAACACAAGACCTTGCAGAGCCAAAGCAATGTGAAAAAAAAAATATTGTTACAACTATGACCATACCTGATTTCAAGTTACACTACAGAGGCACAGAAGTCAAAACAGCATGGCACTGGCACAAAAACAGACATTGTGATGAAGGGAATAGAACAGAGGACCCAGATATAAACCCACACAGCTACAGACACCCAAGTTTTAACAAAGATGCCAAACATATACACTAAAGAAAAGACAGCAACAAATAGTGCTGAGAAAACTGGATAGTCATACATAGAAGAAAAAAACTAGATCCCCATCTCTCACCTTACACAAAAACCAACTACAAATCTATCAAAGATATTAATGTAAGACCTGAAAGTGAAATGGTTTGAAAAAAAAAGAAAACATTTTAAATATAGACATAGGTAAGGATTTTCTGAAAAAGATTCCAGACACTGAAAATACCACCACCAATTGGCACAAGGGAGCCCATAAAATTAAAAGCCTTCTGTAGAGCAAAGGAAACAGTTAACTGAGTGAAGAGACAGCCTATGGAATGGGAAAAAGTATTTGCTATCCATTTAGCAAGAGATTAATACCTAGAATGTTCAAAAAACCCAAACACACTTAAACAATAAGAAACCAAATAACTACATCAATAAATAAGATAATGAGAGGAATAGTTTTTTTAAGAAATGAAATACAAATATCCAATATACACATGAAAAATATTCAACCCCATCACAGAAATATGTAAATCAGAACAGCATTAAGATTCCATCTTACTCCAGTCAGAATGTCAATCATTAAGGAAGCAAATAACAGATGCTAGTGATGATTTGGACAAAAGGAAATCCTTATACGTTGCTGGGGGGAATGTAAACTGGCCCAGCCACTATGAAAATCATTATAGATGTTCCTCAAAAATCTATAGAATACATTTTCCATAGGACCCAACCATGCCACTCCTATGTATTTACCCAATGGACTCCATGTCAACATATCACAGAAATACTTGTAAAGTCATATTTACTGTGGCACTATTCCTAATAACTACGCTATGGAACCACTCTAGGTGTCCAACAGCAGATGAGTGGATGAAGAAAAGTATATATATACACAGTGGATTAATTTCAGCCAAAAAGAAGAGAAGGGTTATGTTATTTGCAGGAAAATGGATACAGGTGGAGATAATCATATTAAGCAAATTAAGTCAGTCTCAGAAAAATGAAAATTGTCTCTTGTGGTAGTTTTTAGATTTAGATAGCTATATAAAATCACATGGTGTGTATATGACAAGAAAGCAGAGAAAACCACCTGAAGGACAAACAGGACTCATCAAAGGAAGGACTAAGAACAGGGAGGGAACGGCCTACAGAATTATGCTCAGCATACAATATCTACTTGTTAGGAAATGTCCTTATATAACACAGTACCACGTACAATGGAATATATGCAATATTTTTTAAATTGAATAGTCCTTGGCATATAAAAGGTACTCAATTACAATCAGCTGTTGTTTTATCTTGTTTTATAGACACTAGGGTTTTGCCCTCTGCAAAGCAGAGCCTACAACATCCCATCTTGTTCCCCATCTTTATCTTTTCTTTTTTAACAGAGTCTCATTTTATAGCTCCAAAGGTCCTTGGACTCAAGGCTATCCTGCTGCCTCAGACTCCTGAATGCTAGCATTCGATCTGAACTAAACCAGCTGTTTAAATGACTTCACTTTCTTTTTCTTCTCACTCATTTCTTGAACTCAAAGTAGAACAGTGGCTACGAGGGTGATCTGGAGGCAGGAGGCCCTGGCTGACTCCCCTTTTTTTCCCAGCCCTGCAGCACAAAGCTGACTCCCTTGTCAATGGCTCCTCGGAGTTTTGTGTTGCTAACACCCATGACCACAGTCTCCATACAGCCTCTCCCTCCTCTCATTTGCTTCTTTTTGCTCTTGGTTACTTTCATTTGCCCCAAATCCCAGGCTTTTTGTGTTATATGAAAAGTAAACTTTTCTTGAAAATAATTTTCCTTGCATGCTAGAATATTATTTACATCTATCTCTTTTGTTTGCTATTTGGTGCCCTTTGGGATTTTAGGTTCTTAGCATTCTCTTTGTTAGCTAAAAAATAAAATATTCATCTATATTTATTGCATCACACATTATAAACTTTAATTTTTCATATGTGTGTGTGTCTTACACACACACACACATGTACATCCCATTCACTTGGAAAATGAGAGGTGATGGAAGCAGTGAGGCACTGGATTTATTCCAGAAAACTGGACCCTAATAATTAAAATAATAGCAGCACATCACCACTACAAGAGAGCAGTAAGGATGAAAATATCCATGGGAGATCTGACTATGGACCCCACGTTGGTCAGAGTGCTTTGCACAGACAAATCCCCACAGTGCCTCACTTTACTCCCTGGAAGTGAGCATCACCTCCATTTACAAGGTGAGGAATGGAGACATGAAGCCCACAGGTAAAGCCAGAACCATTAGCAGGCTGCTTGGCTCCAGAACCACCCTCTAACTAGGGTACAAGCTTTTTCTTCTCTCTAATCCAATCCTTCTAAGTTTGACAGTGCCAGAAGAGATGACCATCATGTTTTCTGCAAATCAAGGATCATCCTCTGTAGAGGAAGTGCCACCACGCTCCAGTGTGCTTGAGTCACTGGAGCACTGAGGCCTTTGTCCTAATCCTATGGAATCCTAGAGCCAGCTCGGACTACCCAGCATTCTTTCTATTTTAAAGGTTGAAAAGATATTTTTGGAGGATAAAAAAAAGCTCTATTCCTACAGATCACTAAAATATATTCTGAGCCATCTTCTAGCTATAAGATCATGTTGGAAATCAAACCCAGGGTCTTGTGCATGTTTAACAAGTATTCTATACTCATTTATATTCCTAGTCCAAAGGGAAATTGATTTTAAAAAAATACTATTTTTCATTGAAGATTAATGGAATGTCAGGTATTATTGAAAGTAGCTATATATAGAAAATATCATTAAAAACATATGCTGAAAAGATTATTAGGTTGGCCTGGTGGTACATGTCCTTGCGCTTGGCAGACTGAGGAAAGAAGACTGTGAGTTCCAGGCTAGCCTGGGTGACCTGGCCTGAGATAAGCCTGGTCTTGCCTCACAAATAATACAAAATAAAAGTAAACCACAAAAAGATATTTAAAATTCAACAAACTTCCAGATCAGGCACCAAAACACAATCACTGAAAAGTGTCAGAGTAGTTTTCATAGAACATTTTTAATCATTAAGAGGAGGATATACAACTGATCAGGGATGGGGAGGGGGGGAATTGGGGAATTCGGGATAACAACGCATGGTTTGCCCACTAAATAATGTAACTCATTATGGATAATAAATATATATTAAAAAAAAGAAGTATATATTAATCAGAACATAATGCTACATCCAAATTTCGCCATATATATTCCAAAGAATCCTGTATGTCACTATTCAACATTATTTTGGCAAGTTAAGAACATCATATCTAATAATATAAAATTGAAAGAAGACCATCACATAAATATCCATATAAAATATTACCACAGTCACGGAAATTAAATGCTAAAATCCCACTTGAAAAAAAATCATTTTACCAAGGAATGCTGAAAACTGTAAATAAGTTTTAATCATTATCCAATAAGCTCAGAAATTATGGGCATCAAACAAAAAAAATTGCTTTATATGTCCTTAGTTCCTCTCCAAGTTTTTTCTTTTCCCTCTCTTTTTTATTTCTCTCCCAGTGCTATGCTCTGATAGCTGGTTAGCCCTCTGCTGAATAGTCGATCCTGGGAAAGAAGCGAGGTGAAGGAGTAATTCTCAAGAATATTCAGGGCGTTGCTCATTCAAAAACCCAAATGTCAAAATGCTTCGAATTTGAAACTTTTTGAGTGTACACATGATGTCACTAACACAAAATTTCATGCCTGGCTTCTTGCTCTGATGGGTCGCAGGCAAAACACAGTGATGCTGAAAGTGATGATAAAATTGCTCTCAGGGTATGTAGGCTAGGTAGCTATCTGAAACATAGTGGGTTTCAGATTTAGCGTTGGGTCTCACCCCAGATCTATCTTATTCACTGCTCTATCTCTTTGTACACATATATAGCTTTGCACAGATAAATCAAAATATCCTAAAAATCCAAAAAAAAAAAAAAACATCAAAAACCGTAAGCACTTTTTTTCAAGTATTTTGGTAAGGGACGCACAACCTTGATTTCTCAGATTGACAATAGGGAAATCATAATTAACAGTGTATTGCTAACAGAATGAACAAACAAAAAGTTTGCTAACAACAGAGCATCAGGTCTTCAGACACTGGCTCTCAGCGTTTATTCTCAGCTTTGGGGGATGGGTGAGCAGCTGAGGCTTGGAACCATCCACTGGTTCACTTCTTGCTTTTGTCCTCTGTCTCCATTGGCATTGCTCCTCCCCCAAGGCCCAGACACTCAGTGGACAGTGGGACCCACTGCGGTATCCCATTTATTTCCTTCAGAGTCTGGAAAAATCTACAATTTAACATTGTTTTTCTGTCTTGTTTTTATTACACATCAGCTTTAACTATATATGGTCTTTTAATGGTGTTGGTACATTTGTTTTTACAGTTTCCTCATGAAAGGCTTCTTTCTATGCTTTTCAATTTTGATGTTTATTATTTATTTTGTTACAGTAATATCTTTAGGAGAAATTAGGAAATGCAGAGAAGCAAAAGTCATTACATATATCCCATTACTTCTTCTAATTCTGTCAGTTGTGTGATTTGCTCGGTTGCCTCTCTCTTCCACAAGAATGAAAGTTCTATGAGCAAACAGATCTTGTCGGCCTTATGATATCTTTCATTGCTAGAACCCAAGTCTGTGAAATTCATTAATGAGGTCTCTCCAGCGCCTTCTGTTCCTTTTCTACCTTGACTCAATTGATATTCAACATGTGTAGAAACCCAGTTCTTTTCCAAGACAGCTTAAGAGTTTTGGAATCTGGCACATAAATAGCATCCTTCTAACAATAAATTCTGTCTGCTATAAGACAGTTTTATTCTATAGTCACTGAATATATCAAAACCTCATAATTCAGGACTTTTTATACCAAATACAAAACCCAATGTTAAAAAAATAATGGATCTTGCACCATAGAATTCTAATTTGTTTTTCAGTTAAGAAAATCTATAAATAACTAAATAAATATGATAACTGTAACTATGTGTCTAAAACAGTATGACAGGTTAAAGAACCTTTCCAACTATGGTTATTATATAAATGCTATTATCAAAAACATAAGAAAAATTAGGCAAAGATGGATAACAGCAGTGAAGGAAACAATTTTTATCATCTTAGTTTTAGGAACTGAATATACAAATAATAAAGTTAATGTCAAAGACAACATCCCATGTATGAACTCTTATACACATTCCTTCCTTCTATAAAGGTAGAAGAAATTATTTTAAAGTATGAGAGTTGAAATTCAATATTTAATTTTGTCCAAAAGAGTAAAGATACAGATATTTTAACATTGCTCTATATGTCCAATAATATGGGATTAGTTAAATGCAATCAATACATTTGTGAATATCATACTGCCATTACATGTTATTTTAGAAAGGAATTTACGGACATGAAAAGTTTAAAATATATTTGTTACTGAAAATAGCACATTACAAAAAAATGTATATTTGAATACTGTATATCCAGGAGAACACAAAACAGAATTAGAAGAAGTAATGGGATACATGTAATGAGTTTTGCTCTGCATTTCGTAATTTATCTTAAAGATATTATTGTAACAAAAATAAATAATAAACATCAAATTTGAAAAGCATAGAAAGAAGCCTTTCATGAGGAAACTGTAACAACCAATGTAACAACACCATTAAAAGACCATATGTAGTTAAAGCTGATGTATAGTAAAAAAACAAGACAGAAAAACAATGTTAAAATATGTGAAACCTATTCTCTCAGGCACTTTTTAGCTTTATTTACATGATAGCAATCTGAAATCGCAAGTAGAATCTATGTAGATTTGAAAAAAAACTCTGATAATATACTTTGAGCTGTCATTCTAAAAATAGAACTTAGGTACTGGTTCTTGGAAGCATTATCTTGAACATTCACTGGGTAGCTGTAAATTAAATCTGAAATTTAATATGGACTTTAGTAGGTCATTAAGTCAATAAGTATCACATACGCTATTTGTAGAGCCACGATTGCTGTTCCCTAACCCCACCCTAACATGAAAATGCAGAAACCAGAGCCCTCTAAAGAAAGCTGGTCAGTAACACCAAGTGTTTACCATCAGCCACACCACAATCTCTTACATGACTGACTTTGTCTTATGTTTCACTCCTTTTTTTCTAATTGATAACAGACACAAAAGAGAAAAAAAAATCAGCTTCACATACTCAGACAAAATCATAGCTTTTAGCAAAGAACATTAAATAGATCATTCTAATGCCTTCATAATGGAGCATACAGAAATTGTGAAACAGAAGGGCAGCAAGTGGAGAGGCTCCTATGGAATGTAGGTCCTGCTCTAAGCCCAAAGCCCTTGCCTCATCAGCTACTGTCTAGAGAAGATGGCATCTATTTGACATTAACTCTAACCTGTAGGTGAACGAAGGCAGCAAGAAAGGCTATGTATGTACAGACCTTGCATCTGGTAGCTGTATGGGGCCTGTCCAGGCTGAGGGGTGCCAAAGCTTGTGCCATAGCTGAGAAATCCCGTCTGTCCAGGTGACTGAGACTGTGACAATCCACCTTCCGTCTTGATGCCTGCCCACAATGTACCTAAATCAGTTAGTGACAGCTTACATATTTGTTCATTTGTAGAAGCTGGCAAATATACATCATCACACACTCCACAACTCTCACAACTGTTTAGTCACCAAGGCTTCCCGATCTTATAGCCATAAAATACATAAAATACACCTTCATTTCTAAAAAGTAGAGAATGGAGGCCTAATCACATGATTCTCTCTGATTTCCTGCATCTAACTTTCTAGAAAATATAACTCCTGAGACAACATTTCTAGAATTCATTTTATTGTTTTACAAGATTTGGAGAACTTTTGCATAGTCAATAAATAGTCATAAAGAAAGATGAAGCTATTCCAAAGTTACTAGGTAGAATGAGGTTTTTCCTTAAAAAGAGATTAATTAGACTCTCCCCTCCCCCCTTCACTTTGATGCTAGTAAACATTGCACGTGATGTCAGAGGAACAGCACTGGGCACAGTATTAAGCAACAAGGTGGAAAATTTCTCCTGAGTAGATCTTTCCAGAAAGCAAGCACAAAAAAGCAGACACCAGAGCTGTCCCCTGAAAACAGCACAGTGAAGGCAAGTGAAAGTGACCAGTAGCAACCTTTTGGTCCCTTCTGCCTTCACATTTTCAAAGGTAATCCTTTTAAACGCAAGTTATAGTACATTTGTTTTTATATACTCATATAAAAACGACTTTGTTTTTATATGATCATATAAAAATAATTTATTTGTGGTCCCTAAATGCTTCCCAACTCCAGACTTGGGCTTGGCTGCTCTGAGGTACAGGGCTCTGCTCCGAATCCTAATTAAAGGCAGTCATAAAAAATGCACAACTGTCCTTAATTCCCACAGAGGAAAGAGGAAGATGCCTGCCAAGAGAATTCACATTTTTGAATAATCTTGGTTTGCACTTAAGATAAATAATATCTGTAGGATCTAGAATACACAGTAGTCTTACTGTTTATTTCCATTTTAGGGGAATTTCATCAGTAGAATGAAGTTAGGTAATTATCCTCAGGCATTGGAAGAATCTGACTCTGGGCCAGGAGAGCCTCCCTAATTCCTGGTCTATCTGAATACTTTATAATGACCTTAACATTTAAGGCTTAGCACAGCCTTAATATGTGAAAAAAAGGTGATCTTTCTCTGTACAGGCAGTTTTCAGCCAGTGAGTAACCTATACATGTAAATGATCCCTGGGGATACAGCTACCCCAGCCAGGTGGCTGGAGGGTTCTAAAAACTCCCTTTCTTTCCAGGGTGTTACTAGTAGGGACTTTCTCCTTTCTCTACACTCAAGGCTTTCCGTCATGTTTCCAGCCTCACCTGGACTACCTGCTTTTAGCTTAGAGAGGTTGTAGATGGGAGGCTTGGTGATGAGAGCAGATACTGACATTCATCAAGAGGAAAAAGAAAGACACTCACACCTTTCTCCATAACTTCTACTCACCAGGTGACAACCCTGTTGCCCTGGTAGCCAGGCAGATCCAGTGCCAAGTCTAACCTAACCCACAAGGAATTATGCTTCTGTTTGACCTGTTATCCTCTTTATGAAAATATATGCCTATCGCTTTCTACAGATCTGTGTAAAAATTCAGGGGTCGTTAGAGAAAGCCTTTTAAAATCACCCAGATCTTGAAATTCTGTAGAACACTATGGAATTGCCAAGAAGAGTAACACTAGCATATTCTTTTAATGTACTGGTTCAAGAAAAATCTAAGCTCTCCGTCAGAAGCATTCATGGCATCTCCTTGTAATCAAGATTCATACAGGTTGAGAAATCAAAAAAATGTCAAAGACTAAAAATTAATCCCAGGAAAGAGAACCATGGAAAGTTTTGGGGTCAATATTGTTTAGAGCGAGCCTTCTCAGAGCCTCCCCATCTCTCATATCACATGAGAAGCCTGCCCTCAATCTGCCACTTCGGGGTCACTGTTCAGCTCACGCTCTCAGCCAACAAGGTGCATTCTTCAGTGGTTTAGACATGGACCTTTCCTCACAGCACAGAGACTGGTAAAGGAGGATACCCAGCTTCTATCAGGACTGAATGAGGAGAAGCATGAAGATAGCAATGTGAACCTGGCAGCTGGGAAAGTGGCAGGAGAGGATCTGCAAGGAAGCACTTGTAGGTCCTATTCATTATGTCTACTGAAAATTCCATGGTCACTTCAAATAATCATCTACAAGATCAATTTTGGGCACATAAATTGAAGATTTGTCTTGGCCCATATTACAGAATGCAGGTTATACAATTCAAATCACAGATCCTTCTTTCTCTTTTATCCCAAGAGTAGCTTAAAATTATTACAGAAAAGAAATTGACTCGTATGTACTATTATAAGAAACTTTGAGCAAAAGCTATGGAAATGGAAGGTTTTAGAGAGTCCATTTTAAGGCACTTTCAGAAGTTTGCTGTAAAATTACCTAGTTAGATTAATATTTATTTCTTATGGTTTTGTAATAAAACTACAAAATCTAGAGTTATATAGAAGTTAGACTTTTTTTGTTTTGTTTTTGTTTTTGTTTTTTGAGGTAGGGTCTTGCTCTAGCCCAGACTGACCTGGAATTCACTGTGTAGTCTCAGGGTGTCCTATAACTCACGGTGATCACCCTACTTCTCCCTCCTGAGTGTGCTGGGATTAAGGGCATGAACCACCATGCGTGGCTTAGAAGTTAGAATTTTATTTACATGTATTTTATAAGAAACATATGTGGTCAAATGGCTTGAGATCACTAAAGACAGCTTAAATAAATAAAGAAATTAAGTTTTAATTATTAACAAAATACTTGACAGTAATTCATTCAATATAGTACAAAAAAGTATGCTATAAAAATTACCACTAAAAGTACAATTATAAAATTAGTAAAAATTTGTATATAATCTCAAGTATAAAATTATTCTACCAGTCTTTTCCTTCAAACACTTTATGTAGATCCTTAGTTTAGTTTTTTCTTTATAAAATGCCAATCTTTCATGCATTTCTATTTGGATTAAGGGTTTTAAAACTGCAATTGCAGCTCAAGTGAAGAAAATGCATTTTGAAATCTGAAGTCTTTTTAAATAGAACTTTGGGATTTGGCTGGATTTATTTTGAATTTACAGGTATTGACCCAGTAACAATTGAGTTAAATTACACCCAGATAAAGATAATCTCCAGGTGTGAAGGAACAAATGGCATGTGGGCTTTGAATGCTTCCTGATTCACCTCTTCCAAGTGCGCTCCAGGGGGTGATATATAGATCATTTTTCCTAATGGGTGATAATGCTGACATTTGATCATGCCACCACCACCACCAGGTTTAGGGCAATAGTTTGTTGAATTTTGCATGTACTTCCTTAATCATTCCTAGGGATCTGATAAATAGGAAATGGATCTTTACCCCAAAAGACTTCATTCACAGAAGTTTTATCACAAATATGCTCAAAATACTTTGGATTCCAGAGTCAAGAGCTCAGATGGCAAATTCAGAGTTGAGATATAAATGGAGAGAGAGGATAGATAGCAAAAGGCTTATGACCACGACCTCTTCGCTACCTCTAACCTCAGGATAAGAGTTCAGTGTCCTTACAATGCTCACTGGAAAGAATCACATGAAGGATTTAAATGGTGACAACACTTTCTAAAGGGTCCCAACAGTGACAGTCTTTAAATCCCACTCAAAAATACACATACACCCAAAAGAACACTCAACTATATGGTAGGATTACTCACCATAGGAGGAAATTCCATACGGCTGTCCTGGCTGTGGGTACGAGGCATAGGCTGTGGCTTGTTGCATTCCTGGGGTAAACTGTGTTTGCCCATACGCAGCCATAGTTTGTGAGGAAGGGGTAGGGAGAATATGTGGGTATGGTCTGCTATTTGTCAGGAATGACAGAAAATAGAAAGCCATGCATTAGATGAAAACATGCAAGGCAACCAATTAACAACCACATCACAAATTGCAGTTAAAGAGTGTATCTTACAGTCAAACTTCCAACTACCATAGACAAAGCACGGAAATACTGCAGTGTCTACCAGGTGACGCCAAAATAAAATTTGCATATAAAAATATTTAAGCCTCTATGAAGTTCACTTTCACTTAAATCAAGATATCACATGGGCACTGATATAACTGGAAACAAGGTCCAAGTCTACTCAGAAAAGTTATTTATTGATTAAGAGAAAATACATCTTACTTGGAAGGGTAAATCTGTGGTGGAGAGAACTGGTGAGCTGGTCTGGGACTGAAGCTGCTGTTCCCAATTGCTGAGGAAAAAAAAGAGCAAAACAATGTACATAAATCCAAGGGGAAAAGTCCATATACAAAAAAAAAAAACATTTATATATTGTTCACTATGGCCTTATCATATGAAATTTCCATTATTTGACTTCAGTGACTTGCAGAAATGGCATTTTCATATAATTAGACCTAATAGAAGGTTAAACCATAAAAAGGGATCCTTAGGAACTGATGGACTCTCATTGTTAACGAAGTCTTGGGCACTGTAGTCATGATGTTAAATACCTGTCAAGATGCTGGCAAGGTTTTTCAGTGACAATGCTTGAAGAACACTAGGTATCTCCTGTCTGCACAGCCCTTGTTGGAAGCCTAGGCAGGAAACCGAACAAGGGCTGGGTGGTACCAGGAAAGGTGACTGTGAGCAGCAGGAACAAAACAGACCCTAGCCAGTATTAGCAAGAACCTTGGTCTTATCTTCCCTCAAGTGAGGGGAACTAGAATAGATCCCCATTTGCCTACACTAATTTAGCAACATTTGTAAAGCATTCCCATAACTCTCTTAAATGTCTCAAGTTTCATTCTGAGCCTGTATTTTTTTTTTTTCTTATGTGGATCTGGGTGTTCCTTTGAGCTACGTGTGTTCAGCTTCAATATCTGAGTTAATAAAGCTTCCTCCCCCCACCCCCGACATTAAAAAGTTTTTTAAGCATTCAAACCAAACTTATTTTCCTAAACCCAATTTACATGACTCAGTATATTTCAGAAATATACCATATTTATATCAAACATTTATACCTTTCACTATGAACTAAAAAAGCAGACCTATTTTTAACTAGCAAAAGTTAAAATGGTGGTTCTCAGCTTTTGTTGTAAATAGGACAATTTACTTACATGTATGTGTATACCTACATGTAACTATGTACACACATGCATGTGAGTATACCCGTATATAATTATGCATACACATTTACATTTATTTACATGTACATTTCCCCCTTTCAGCTCCCTAATCTTCATGTGGCTAAAATGCATATACGTTATTATAGAATGTAACATGCTGATTTTCTTTCACTAATACTCACTATATTCAGAGGCACGGTTATTATTAAGCGGATTCTACATTCAAACTCTTTCGGAAAGTTCCATGCACTTGAAGTGTAGATTTGCAGCATCACTGCATTGATGCTGGTCTCACTTAAGTTTCTCACATGTGCTTCGAGAACAGTGATAGATTTGGGCTCAGATCTCAGATGTGATGCAGCATCCTTCTGTGTGAGACAAAGTCCTCATCCAAGGACTGCACAACAGGACTAGATGACTGACTCTTCTCCCACCTGGCTGTCACCACCTTGGCAGGGGTGGATGGTGTCTATATTGAAGAGATGACAGGACAACCGGGCTCCTGTCCCCTTAACTTTTGGCACATACTAAGTCCCTATTAAGTTCCAGGCCCATTTCTGGATGCTGCAGATACGAATGGGCAAAGACAAGTCCTCATTCTTCTCTCCATGGAGGGTGGCACACAGTAGTCATGAGAGAATTTGTTAAATGCTAAAGTGTCTAGAAGGGAAGGATTAGTGATTGCACATTGGGACTATGAGGACTGTCACTTGGCCAGGCCACCTATAAGTACAACCTCTTCCTCTCCTCCCTTTTTTAACTTGAGAAGAGCTCAGGGACAAGGTGGACCTGTACCCCTTGGTGTCCCTGCAGGGCATTATCTTCCCTGGACAGTCACAGTTTAAAACTACATACAGTACAAAGTCGCCTACTGGCAGAAGCCACAGAAAAGCCCTTTTTTCTTTTTTTTAAACCTGTCTTTTCCAACCTGTGGGGCATGACATGAAAAGTTCATTAACTCAGTGGCACTCAGAATTTGTATTTTTGCAAGAAAAGCCAAAGGACTTATTAAGGTTGTTGATCACACTGGACAGGGTAAGTCCGTGAGGCTTGGAGGTGGAGTACACTCATGCATATGTGTGTGTACACATGAAGAAAGAGACCTGGAAGGCTGAAGTGTGTAGAAACCAAGCACCTGGTCTGAATCAGACTCAAGTCCTCACACTTAATACAGTGCCAGGCAGGTTCCTCCCGCCAAGCTTCTGCGAGATGACAGCAAGACCACCTGCTTCCTAGACTTCCTGGGACCCTTGTGAAGACTCAAAGATAATCAACATAAAATATGTTGTGCAAAGTGTCTATAAATATGTGCTTCTTTTCTCACATTCTCACCAGCTTCTGCCTTTCCCTTTATACTTTGAATTCTCTCTAGTAGACTGCAAAACCATCGCCCAGGAAATTACTTGCTGGTAGGATTTTTTTTACCCTCATTTTATACATGAGGACCTCAGGGCAGACAGAAGTAATATCTTTGAGGAAAAAAAGATCAAAACAATAGGAAAGCTGGAAAACTGACATTTGAAACTAGGTCCGAGTAGCTCTTTACATCAAAACATCCTATCCCTTGACCTCTCACATGTTTATGCAACTCGAAACCCCATCAGCCTCTCGCTTCCTCCTTCTAGTTCATAACTTGCAACTCATTCATCCCAAATTCAGAAGCAGTCTGTGGATCTGCCCCTTGCTTGCATTGCTCCACACCTCCTCCCAGGACTGGAGTCCTGGCTCAAGATCGCCTCATGTCCCATCCAACAAAGCTGCAGCAGCCATGTGGTCACATCAGCTGCATTCCATTTGAGGACATCTGCCATCACCACTGCTACCACAGGAATTGTCCTTAAGTGAAACCTCTTCACATCCATTCTTTCTTCCACTCGCTTTATCCAGGAAACAAATTCCAAATTCCTTGGCAGAGTACATAGAGAAACTGAAGCGTCCACTTGCTCCTGGGTTTAGTGCCTCATGGTCTCCCAACACTTCTAGACTCCTATACACATCATGTATTTTATGCCTGTCATCGTTGCCCTTCAGGCTAGATTGCCTGTGCTATTCTCCCTTCCTCAAACATGGAGACTAAGGTGTTACTTTTTCCTTCTGTGAACTTTCTGCGATACTGTGCATATTGACAAAGAATCATTTACCACATTTTATGATGGTGAGTGTACTTAGTGTACAGGTGTGATTCTTCTCTGCTAACTCTGAGCTTCTATGGTTGAGGACATCTTACTCACTTTAGCTTCCTCTGCATCTGATGGGACCTAGCACATGGTAAGTAAGCAATAATGGTAGTGGAATAAGAATGATATTTGAGGGTTTGGGGAAATGGCTCAGAAGGTAAGAGAGCTTGCCAAGGAAGCATGAGGATCTGGAGAGCACTCAATCACCCTGAGTTTGATTCTCTAGCACCCCCATAAAGAGCTGGGCATAGCCATACTTGCCTAGAACCCTAGTCCTGTGGGAAATGGAGATCAGAGAATTGCCCAGGCTCACTGCTCAGCCAGTTTGATGGGAAAACATGGCAGCACAAGGTTCAGTTTTCTCTGTCTCAAGGAAACAAGTGAATGAGGGATAGAGAAGGGCACTCGATATTCTCCTCTGGCTTTGCTGTGTACGCAGGGTGTGCAGATGGGCACACACATCACACAGATACCACACCCCACATATACATAAGCATCACACAACACAGATTACACAAAAAAATAAATAAAAGAATGAGATTGAAATCAAAAGCAAAGTCGATTTTTTCCAAATGAACTCAAGGATGGTTCTGTTACTCTAAGTTATTTGTAAATATACATGATAAACATGACAATTGGAGACAACAGTATTCCCTATAAATTAATGTGATGAACTCACAATGAAGACATGCTATTCTATCAGATGAAGTACCCTTAAAAGTACCAAACATTTCAACTGCTGATAATGTGCCATATGTGAGATTTCTCAAATCCAAATTCCTTCAATCTCTGGTGGCCTTCATCCAAACATCTACCAAGTTATACATTGGGTACTTTTTCCTTAATGGTATAGACTACCTTTTACAATAATTCAGGAGTTCTGATTGATTGAAATGTCCTGGGGCCAGAATCACCTCAAGCAAACAGAATGACTTCAGATTACCAGTGTAAATAAAACAGTTGCCTTATGTATCCATTTAAAAACTTCAAATGATACACATCAAAGAATCTTGGGAGCACAGACAGTCCATATCTCCACTCCTGTGGTTATCAATTTGTTTCCAATTATTGTGTTCTTTCTATTCCTTGTATCATAAAATTTAAATAAGCTCTTCAAATCTCCTTGCAGGGACAGAGGAACTCAGGGGGAGTACCAATCAAAAGCCTAAAAACCCACTGGGAGGCTCCTTTGTTCACTCCTCCCTCAAGCAGCCCCCTCATCAATAGGAACATTCCTCGGCCAGATCAATGATCAGATCAAAAGCACAGGTATAGTATTTTCTCTTCTCTTTCCTTCATACTCACATTCCTTCCATCATAAGTGTACTCAGCTCTCCCCTCAAAATATACTTCAAATCCAACAGCTTCTCATTTCCCCACATCCATATCTCTAAGACAAGTCCAGAGATGACACCTTGTCTCAAGTGTCTAATTTAGACAACGAATGTACGTAACAAGTGTTCCTCAGGCAATTGCTGAAATCCTTTGGTACAAATACAGGGATGCCACATATGAATGGGCTGCTCCTGGCCAGTGACTAAGCATTGGGACAGGAAGGCAAGGATAGAAGAGCCATGGATCTTGCAGTGGCCTTGCTGAACTGCAAGGCAGCCTAGGATACCACTGCTAAACTGGTTCATCTCCCCTCACTTCTAGTTCTTTCCTTTTCCCTGCAAAATCGCTACACCTGACTCCTGACTCTTCTAGGAAGATCTGAGGTAACGATCATCTTTCTTCTGAACCAGGGGAATGTTCAGCTCATGGCTTCTGATCTAGTCCTAAAATAGCCTTTTCCATGCAACACATAGTGACCTCTTAAAGACACAAATTAGAACATGCCACCGCCCACAATACCCTCAACTCTCAGGGTGCCATTATCAGGAACCCAAGCATACATGGAGTTCTCTGCCCAGATTCCCTGAACTCAGAGACCTCCACTCTAAAGGAGAATTCCACCTACTCTTCAAATTATTCTATTCTTTTACTCCTTATATTATATAAGTTATTATCATCTTTCATTTTCTTCATAGTAATTTTCATAAACCAAGACTTACTTATCCCCGAGCTCTGTACTAGTGCTACCTCCCACATAAATGAAAGTTCTGTGAGGGCGAGAACCTTATCACCTTTTCATGACTATATGCACACTGACTCTAATAAGACCTATAGTAAGTATTCAACAAATAGCTGCTGAATAGATGAACCTGATCTAAAATGTATGTTGTTACATGAGCAGTGAGCTAGTACATAAAGAAACCTTACTTGTTATGCATGCTATTTTTCTCTCTGAGAAGCATTCTTATTTCTATTTTCCATTTTAGAGTGCCTTTAGATATTGTATTAACTGATGTATAGTTATCAACTTAGTAACACATTTAAGCTTTTTGGAAATAGCAGTAGTATGCAAAAATATTTTAAACACATTCTTTTTGATGCCTGTCATTCTAAAAATTCAAATAATTAATCATTGTGTTTCATTGCTAAAGAAAAATGAGAGAAATGCCATCATGTTATAGAAACATGATAAACTTCAAATTTTCATTTCAGCCATGTGACTCCTCTAGTGTCCCCATACAAGGAAGTCACTGATGGTGCTCCCTAAGAGACTGAGATAGAGCTACCACCAACATCATAGTGGCTCCATATCTCTTGTTCCTTCATGTCTAAACAGACATCCAAAGACAAGAATGGTTGGAATGACCATTTCTAAGCACATATGAATTCTTAACCCATCATGGAGAAGGAAGTAGGAACAATGACTACAGAGATAAAGCTCAGCCTAGAGTTAAAGGTTTGAAGGACTTCTTTGTTAACACAAAGCTCTGTTCACAGCCATTCCAATGTCTTTATTCTTACATCTCTACTTATTAAGAGAAAGGAAAGGAGGGTGTGAGAGAGGATGAATGTCATAAAAGACAGTAAAAGAGCTCCCATCTCCATAGTGCTCTACTTCTTCCTCCTGGACTCACCTCCCAGATCACCCATCCTTTTCTCTATATGCAATATAGGGAATCTATGGAAGACAAAATATTTTGTATGTTCAACCACTTCTCAATGGTATTCCTCCATCTTCACCTGAGCTCTTGTCCAAGGACATGCTTCTCGTGCGTGTTTTCCAAGTAGTGGCTACAAAGCATCTCACATTCTAGGCATTGCAGAGACTCAGGAAAACTTATCTTTGTTACTTCATCTCCAAAGTGTTGGTTTTCAGCTCTACTGGTGTTGCAGGCAGCTTTCTAGTTGCTGCGCAGAAAGAACCCAAACAAAAGCGGCTTGTGGAGGAATGGGTTTATTTGGCTTAGGGACTCGAGGGGAGACTCCATCCTGGCAGGGAAAATGATAGCATGAGCAGAGGACTGGACATCACCTCTGCCACAGCACTGCAAACAGCGGCAAAAAGGTGTGCCAAACACTGGCAAGGGGAAGCTGGCTTATAACCCCATAAGCCCGCCCCTGACAACACAGCTCCATCGAGGTTGCAAAACCCAAACTGCCATCAGCTGAGGATTTATCTATCAGAACACATTCAATTGTTTGTGGGGGACACCTGTATCAAACCATGACAGTCCGCCCCTGGCCCCCACAAACTAATAATCATACAAGATATAAACACAATATGTTCAGGTCAACTCTTAAGTCCCCACAGCTTTCAACTGAGCCATAATACCAAAAATAAACCCATAATGGCACAGAACATTCACAATGCAAAACATGAGGCACAGCAAAAACAGATTGACCAATACAATACACGATTTAAAACAAACAGGGCACCATCAATCTAACTCCAAGCTCAATGATTCTTAACCAATAACACAAGTTCTCTTGGAGATTCAATTCTGCCC
>PVHP010004875.1:0-68792 GCA_004024765.1 Zapus hudsonius
AAATCCTTAATTCTTTTGGGGGACATTATTCAAACTACCACAGTCGTGAAGCCTGGATGACCATGCCATATGCTGGGCACACGGCATGTGCCGATGAGGTTAGAGAACATGAGTGCCCAGCTCAACATCCGCAGACCTGGAGTCAGGAGCCTCAGGTGCAAGTCTTGGTGTTCTCCGCCTGTTGTACTTTGCTGGGCCCTTGGGCTTCTCTGGGACTTAGAGCCCTCCTGGTCAGAATGACTTTGAGCAATGACTGCCTGCTGCTCCAGGTTGGACTCCAGGCTAAGTGGCAGGGTAGAGAGCTCTCGAGGTACACATGTAACTCCACCTGGGCTGGAGGCTGAGTGGGCAGGGCACGTGAGGTGGGAGGGAATTCAAGCAGGGCAGAGCCAGGGTGTCTACCCAGAGCAGGCCCCATCCATCCAGTTTGCCATTGCTGATGGGGTAACAGAGAGCATTCCTCTCATTCCTTCTACCTTCCAACTCCCTGAGGAGACAGAGCTCCAGGGAGGCCATGAAACCTGGTCTACCCACTCCACACCCTGTCCTGGAGCCCTGGAAGCAGCCCTCTCGAGAACTAGCACCCCCTTGAACCTTCTGTGAGGCCTGCTGTTTGCCTCTCTTCTGTGTGAACGAAATGGGCCAGACTTGTGGACTCCACCCATTACTGTGTCAGTCTTCCACCATCTTGCCTCAGCTCCTGTTGAAACCCCATGACCTTGAACATTCCAGATGGAGGGCACTCTACCATCCTTGACCCAATGCTGCCGGATCTTTGTAAGGTATAGCTTTGGGGGCTGAGGAGGTGTCCCATTGGGTAAGAGCACTTGGTGAGCTTGCATGAAGAGCAGAATTCAAGCCCCAGCATCCATGTTGAAAGCTGTACTGTGTTAAGTGGGGGCAGACAGGTGGATCCCTGGGGCCTCTGGACAGTCACTCTAGCCCCAAAACAGTAAGCTCCAGGTTCAGCGAGAGTCACTCAGGGAGATTAGGTAGACGGATGAACAAGAGAAGAGGACCTCATGTCCTCCTCTGGCCCCCAAGTGTGTATGTATGGTGTGGGCATCCATGTGTTCCTACATGTTATACACAGATGCTGCACACATGCCACCAAAGGAAAATGCATGGCTTCAGTATGGCTCAATGCTTACCAAGGTACCCTCTCCCACTTTCCCTGGGAGGTACCCCAGGCCTCCTACAGGCACCCACAGGGTCTAGACTGGGAAGTGATGGGCCTTCGCAGGTTTCACGAGTGAGGGTTGCACTTCTGACCCACAGTCCACTGGCCATCCTTTCCCCCAAGTGTCACTGAGGTGGCCTTCCTGGGGTATCCCTAGAGGTTGGGTGCTCACCAAGGTCTCTTCCCTGTGGGTTAGGACTCCCAGCCTGTGCCAGTGCTGGGATTAAAGATCCCAGGAGCTGTTTCCTGAGCCTGGGCCTCTCTGAGTGCCCTTCTCTGCCTGCTCACTTCCTGGGGACTCTTGGGGTTCCTAGGTACTTCCCTCCTTCACTGAGGTCCAGCAAATGCCCACAGGCAGGCCAAAAGATCCAGGGCTCTGCTTGCAAGTAAATAAACAAACAAATAGGTAAATAAAAATGTTTAAAAATAGCATCAGGGGGCTGGAGAGATGGCTCAGAGGTTAAGGCACTTGCCTCCAGTGCCTAAGGCCCCAGGTTCAATTCCCCAGGATCCACATAAGCCAGACCCACAAGGTGGTGGCCCTGGTTCTCTCTCTCTCTCTCTCTGCTTGAAAATGAATAAAATATTTAAAAAAATAGCATCAGGTTAGGTGTGGTGGTGCACACCTCTAATTCCAGCACTCGGGAGGCAGAGAGGTAGGAGAATCGCTGAGTTCAGGGCCAGCCTGAGACTACATAGTGAATTCCAGGTCAGCCTGGGTTAGAGTGAGACTCTACCTAAAAAAAAATCAAAACAAGAAAACAAATAAACAACAGCAGCAAAACCGAATCAGTGAACTTCAGGCCCTCAGTGCACTCACAGGAATACCAGTAGTACTGGTTTGTATCTGACTGGTCTGGTTCTTCTTTAGACTTAGAAGGGTTGACACGAGCAGTCACCTTGATGGCTGTTAGAGTGGCTAGAATCATGAGGTTCCTCCCAGGTAGGTTTTAAGGAGGCAGAGATATTTGACCAGCACTCAATCTCCATTATCCTTAATCCTTAGTCGCAGGTCCTATGTAGGTGCCGTCCTGTGGCTGAAACCAGGATAGAGTTGTTATGGCTTATATTTGAGCAGCTGCTTCTTAGCCCAGGGTAACCTCAAATTTATGGCAATCCTCTTACCTGAGCCTCTCCAAGCTAGAGCTGGGATTAAAGGCATGCACCCACCACCACACCTGGCCTGGGTTCAATCTTAATGCTTGCAAAGTTTTCTCTGGCATATTTTATATGTTTTAGCGAACTGTTTGATTGTTTTAAGGAATATTATACTCCTTAAAAGTAGGCTATACTAGCCGGGCATGGTGGTGCACGCCTTTAGTCCGACACTTGGTAGTCTGAGGTAGGAGGATTGATGAGTTCAAGACAAGCCTGGCGTTATACAGGGAGTTTCTAGTCAGCCTGGGCTGGAGTTTTTTTGAGATCCTGCCTCAAAAAAAAAAGTAGGCTCTACTTTCCTGTTGAGTGTTTTAAGACTACACAGTGACCAGAAATTAGCTTTTTTTATGATTAAAGTCAGCTGAGACTCTTTAGAAGTTATTCTTAGGGACCTAGGAGGAGGCTCATGGCTTCTCTGGTCTCCATTAAGCTTGCCATCGACAGGGGGGTGCCAGGGTCTTGTGACTGTGTGGCTTTCCTCGGAAGCACAAGGAACATTTTCCTTTCCTTCCAGCACGATGTGCACTGGGCAGAGGCCAATCTTGGAGTCCCCACGGCCTCCCTGACTAAGAGTGACTTATCCAAATGGAAGGGCTCTTTGAGAGAGGTCCCATCCTGGAGGATGACCTCTGAGGACGAGGACTGTCCTTTTGTTCCTCCATAGCCTTGTCCACTTTGGCCTCCAAGTTTCGGTGTTGAACACCCAAAGGACAGTTTTATCAGCCTTAGAACTTTGGCTTTTACGTAACATTTAGATAAAGCTTGGATAAGAAACCAGTTTAAATCTTGATTTTGTTAAGACTCAGTTTCTCCAGTAGTTAAGAGCACAGTAGAAAACAGATGTTGATTGAACGTTTTAAAGCCAGTTTTTATCAATGTTATCATGAGCAGATAAACATCAGTGAACTGAGTTTTCCCTTTGCTACCATGTGACTTGGCAGCATAAACAAATTTACCAACATTAAAAACAGTTGAATCTGAATTACATTCATGGCATTATGTGCCAAGTTAAAATGACCTGCTCAGATTGTAGAAGAGTGGGTGGAAACATTGTAAGAGCCACAGAGTGGGTAGGAATACCCTGAGGCAAGGTCCCCACCACTCCCTGTCCCACTGGGACTGACAGAGGCCTTCATGATCCCACAGTGAATCCCATAAACCCCACTGAGGGTCCCAGGGAACTGGAGCTAGGGTGAGGGGATAAAAGAGTATAACCTGTTATTATATATATATATATATATATATATATATATATATATATATATATATATATATATATAATTTTTTTTGTTTTTTTGAGGTAAGGTCTCGCTCTAGCCCAGGCTGACCTAGAATTCACTCTGTAGTCTCAGGGTGGCCTTGAACTCATGGCGATCCTCCTACCTCTGCCTCCTGAGTGCTGGGATTAAAGGTGTGTGCCACCACGCCCGGCAACCTGTTATTTTATATATATATATATATATATATAAAATAAAAATTTAAAAAGATTTCCTGTCTGCATGTTGCTGTCTGTTGTTAGTCTTAGGCAGACCTGGTTGTTGTTTGGATTTTTTTTGTTTTTATTTTTTCAAAATATTTTATTTATTTATTTGAGAGACTGTGTAAGAAAGAGGTGGGTGGGGTGGGGAGAGAGAAGATGGGTGCATCAGGACCTTCAGCCACTGCAAACTCCAGACACATACTTCACCATCTGGCTTGATGTGGGTCTTGGGAAATTGAACTCAGGTCCTCTGCTTTGTAGGCAAACACCTTAACTGTGAGCTATCTTTCCAGCCCCTGTTTTTATTTATTTTTATTTCTTTTTAATTTTGAGGTAGGGTCTCACTCTAGCTCAGGCTGACTTGAAACTCACTCTGCAGCCCCAGGCTGGCCTTGAACTCACAGCGATCCTCCTACCTCTGCCTCTTGAGTGCTGGGGTTAAAGACCTGTGGCTTTTATACATCCTTTGAAATGCATCCAATGAAATGTTCCCCATAGACTCGTGTGTTTTGAATACTTAATCCTCAGCTGGTGGCAGTTAGGGCGAGATATGGGGCCTTTGGGAGCCTTGCTGGAGGAGGTGTGTCATTGGCCTTGGACCTTGAGGCTTATTGGTTTGGGCCCATTAGGTGCTGTGTTCAGTGGCCAGGTCACTCTTGTAGAGACCTCGAAGATGTGTGACAAGATGTGACGTCCAGCTTCCGTTTTGCCATGCTTCCTTCACCATGACAGAACTTCCCGTTGAAACTGTAAACCCCCCCAAAAATCCTTTCCTCTCACGAGCTGCTCCTGGTCGGGTGTTTTGTCCTAGCAATGAGAAGGTAACTGCAATAGTGACCTTAGAAAGTGAGATATTTGTAAGTAATTAAAGGCTAGAGAGAAAATACATAGAAAACTAAAAAATCTTCATATGTGAACCACTGGCATCTTTAACATTTTTAAAAACTTATTGATAGCTTCCATAATTATAGACCATAAACCATTATGATTCCCTCCCTTCCTCCCCTCCCTCAAATCTCTTCCCTTCTCAGTCTGTCTTGTTTCGGTGTCATCTTTTCCTCCCATTATGTGTAGGTATTATCAGGCACTGCGAAGTCATGAATATCAAGGCCATTTTGTGTCTAAAAGTTTGTGTCGTAAGCAGTCCTACCCTTCCTTTGACTCTTAGAATCTTTCTGCCACCTCTTCCATAATAGACCTGGAGCCTTGGGAAGTGTGATAGAGATGTCCCAGTGCTGAATACTCCACTGTCACTTCTTCTCAGCACTGTGGTGTCTTTTGAGTTATCCCAGTGGTCACCACCTTCTGAAAAAGAGAAGCTTCTCTAGCCAAGAGTGAGAGTAGCATTATTCTCTGGGCATTAAAAAAGTTCTTATAAGCTGGGCATGGTGGCGCATGCCTTTAATCCCAGCACTTGGGAGGCAGAGGTAGGAGGATCGCCGTGAGTTTAAGGCCACCCTGAGACTCCATAGTGAATTCCAGGTCAGCCTGGGCTAGAGCGAGACCCTACCTCGAAAAAACAACAACAAAAAAAGTTCTTATAAAGGCAGTTTGGTTGGCATAATATGTGCATTTAGCCAGCCAAGAGCAGGCATTACTCCCCTAGGGCTCATGACCTCCCCCACCATAGGCTTTTAACTAGGTCTTCAGTATCAGGCAAGCTTTCCCTCCCATCGAGCAGGCCTCCAGTCAATTAGAGAGCAGTTGGTTTCCCTCACAATAGACGTGCCACTGTTGCCCCAGTTGGCACATTTGGCTTGGCTGCCAGTCTTACGACTTGCAAGGTTCACTGCTGTTCACCACCGTTGGGCATCCTTAACCTTTTTATCATGGATAAACAGCAGTGACCTCTGTCATCAGGCCGTCTCAGGGTTGACTTATCTCCTAGCACAGTGGCTTGTTGTTATCCTTTCCCTTGTCATAGAGCCATAAGATCAGTCTGCTCCAGGGTAAGGGTCTTGGAGGACGCAAGAGATAACCATGCTTGGATCTGAGACAGGGACCTTACCTCATCGTCAGAGCCATCTCTCAAGTTTAAACAATGCCCAGCATTTTACTAGTAGAATTTATAGTGCCAAGAAAAGGTAGGAGTGACATCCACAGAGCCCCAAATCTCTGTATATTAACTTTGTAACTGTAGTCCTGAAGGAATTTGTTCTCCCGAAGACCTGGGAGAGATAGCAACTGGGTACCCTTTTCTAGCTGAAGCAGGTGTTCACAAGTTCCAAAGGGAATTCCTGGTACGTGTGTCTGGAAGCACAGATAGCATGTGATGTGGGGGCTCACTTGTTTTGCTTGTCTCTTTCCCCATTGAGGGTCTTGTTGTTTGGAAAAGCTCATTTCCAGGGAGGGGATTGTGGTGGTTTGAATTCAGGTGTTCCCTCATAAATGTATGTGTTCTGAATGTTTGATCCCCTGCTGGTAGCAATCTGGGAATTAGAACCTCGTTGGAGATGTGTTTTGGGGGTCAGGATTATGGGGGTTCTAGCCAGCTTCCCCTTGCCAGTGCCTGGCACACTCTCCTGTTGCTGTAGTCCACTTGATGTTGGCAGGGAGGTGATGTCCAGCTTCTGCTAATGCCATTCTTTTCCCTACCATCATGGAGATTCCCCTGGAGTCTGTAAACCAAAATAAACCCATTCCTCCCATCAGACTGCTTTTGGTTGGGTTCTGTCTGTCAGCAATGAGAAAGCTGACTGCAAGGGATCTTGTCTTTTTTTGGGGGGGCAATGGTTGAGGCACGGTGTTATGCTAGTCCAGGTTGACCTAGAACCCACTCTGTAGATGAGGTTGGCCTGGAACTCAGTGATCCTCTACCTTAGTGTAGGGATTTAAGGCATGAGCCACCATGGCCAGCTTGGGAACGTGTCTTTCATGAGAGCTGTGAGGGGAAGTAGAGGCTACAGGGTATGTGGCCACATGGAACCTGTGAGGCGGCGGCAGCTGAGTATGGCATTGGATCCCCTGGAGACTGCCAACAGCCCTTCTCTCTCTTCAGACTCAGTGTGGCCAGTCCATGTCTCTCTCCTTGTCTGCACGAGAAAGTCAGGCCTGTGCTGCTTGGGTCATCTTCCTGGGGGGAAGGCTGAGCAGTCTGCCTGCCTGCTTCAAAGACAAGGCTCCACCTGACTCCATTCAGCCTGAGAACATGGCTCTGAGGGAAGGATCTGGAGCAGAAGAACCGGTGTCTGCAGAGGATCTTGATCAGGGCAGCATGAAGCAGAATCAGACGTGTCATAAAGACAAACACCAGGAATGGATCAGGGCTGAGGTGTGAGAAGTGGCTCAACAAATTTAGGTTCTTCAGACATCCGAGGTCAAGGACTGCAGGCAGGCTGGTGGAGAACCGGGGATCAGTTGTGCAGCCCCTAAAATCAGTATCTGAGTTCGCGCTCTGGTGAATTTGAAAGTGAGACAGTGTCAACCAACAGCAGACAGAAAAGCAAAAACAAAATGTCTTTATACGCTAGAGAATATGGTGTAACAGAGCTGTCCCTGTTGTAGCTGGGAAGTAGAGCAAGGGCCCCGGCCTAGCAGAGAAGTAGGAGATATTTTCAGTTAGAGCAGGAAAGGAAGAGTCTATGGTTAGTTTTTGTTTTGTTACTGTAGTTGGGGTTGGGGGTTATTTTTTTAAAAAATATTTTAATTTGAGAGAGAGAGAGGGAGAGAGGAAGAGAGAGAAAGAGAGAGACAGAGAGAGAAAGAGAGAGAGAAAGAGAGAGAGAGGGGTGGCCCTGGTATATCTCTCTCTCTGTCTTTGTCTCTCTCTCTCTGCTTGAAAATGAATAAATAAAATACTTTAAAAATTATTTATTTATTTAAGAGAGAGAAAGAGAGAGAGATAGAGCGAGAGCGAGAGAGAGAGAGAGAGAGGGAAAGAAACAGGCAGACAGAAAGGGCCTCTTGTCACTGAGAATGAACTCCAGATGCACAACTTTCTACATTTGGCTTTACACTGGTACTGGGGAATCGAACCTGGGCTGTCAGACTTTCAGGCTTTGCAAGCAAGGGCCTTTAACTGCTAAGCCATCTCTCCAGCCCCTAGAATAATTAAGTAGTTGGGCCCACCCTGTATCATATTCTGGTAGGACCAGTCCTTTCCGTATTTCCCCCAGTGACAGCGCGTCAAATAGCAGCCAGGGAGAATCAGTTCTTTCTGTATGCCTATGGGAAGACCTGGCCCGGAACCTCCCCCTCCCCATGACAGTCTATTTCAGATACTAGGACCCAAGATACAATCTTTAGAGTGGAGACTGTCCGTCTCTGCGCCATTTCTCCACAGACACCGAGAACATTTAGGAGTCTAGGACCCCCAACTATCTTTTCCAGCCCCATTGTTCCCTCTCTCTTCCCCGGTCCACACTGAATTAGAGAGGGAAAGACTCCAGGCTGAAGACGTAGAGAAGATTGCCCAGAGTATTCCCTCAACTCACTTCTCCCCAAGTCTGCTTGAGTCATTCCAAAGGACACCAGGGAGTGTATCCGTATCTCCTGAGGAGGAGATTCTGATTTGATAGGTCCTTGCTTGCAAAGCCTAAGGACTTGGGTACCCACATAAGACCAGCTGCACAAAGTGGCACATGCATCTGAAGTTCATTTGCAGTGTGGCGGGAGGCACTGGCACACCCGTAACCCTCTCTCAAATAAATTTTAGAAAAATTAAAAGTGACAGTTAAAGCTCTCTGCAGCAGAGAGAGGCTTTTCTGCATTGAGGATGAGCCTGTCCGTGGTCCATATGGAAATTAGGCGTATATAGAGTGCAGCCTGCTGGGAAAAAGGCCCACCAACCACGCTTCCAGAAGGAGGAAGAGCCAGGAAGTAAATAGAACAGAAGGCTGCCTCTGATGAGCCAAGTTTGGTTTGGAATGGAGTTGCCGTCTGCCAGGCGGGTTGTCCTTTACACTCTTTTGGGCCAATGTCCCCAAGAAAATGCCACCTTGCTCCTCATCGGTCACTCTTGCCCTAAGGTTCCATGGGGAAGCTGCTTTATGGAGGTCAGTAGCCTGGAGCTGGCAGGTCCCCAGGTGTGCCTGGGCAGGAGAAGGCTGGCCACTGTCCCTGAAGGGGTGTTGTGAGTGCTCAGCAGTGACCCTTGGGAACAAGCAGGTTGGTGGTGTCACAGGCTCGGAAACTTTGCATGTGATTTCCCTGTGACGGGGCTGTGGCTCTCCTCACCCTGCCTGCCTTAATTACCTGGCAGTGACCATGGTCCTGGGTTCCTTACTAGAGTGTCTTTCTTCTCATGGTCTTTATAGGAAACCCTGTTTGGAGCAGGAACAAACTGGGGAAGGGCCTGACTCTGAACCCCACCCTCACCCACTGCTCAGAGTAGCAGGTGCTGTATAATCCCTCTGCGTGGAAGCTGCTAGAATGTGGCCCACACATCTGTCCATTCCGTGTGTCCTTTGTGCTCTCTTGCCAAGAACTGAGCCCTTGCTGAACCTGGTGGGATGATGCTGAGGGTGCCAGGCGGGCTTGTCCACCCTGCCAGGGCTGGTGAGCAGGCGGAACTTGGCTGACCACTGTCCCAGGGTTGGAAGGGGGAGGACCCTGGAGGCTCACTGTTGTGGGTACTGTGTCACTTTGCATTTATTCTACTGTGGTTTTGGAGGTCCAAGATCTAGTCGTGTCTCACTGGGTGGAAATCAGCGTCAGAAGGGCTGTGTCTCTTCTGCAAGCGCCAGGAGAGAACCGTTGCCTGGTCTTTCCTGATGCCTGGAGGCATTTCTCGTGGTGGTTCTTCCTCTGTGTCCCAGCCGGCATGGCAGGATGGGTCTGTCTCACATGATGGCACTGTGGCTCCCAGGTTCCCCTTGTCACCCCTGGGGACCCTTGTGATAACCTTGGGTGTCCAGTCACCAAACCCAGTGCTCACTCTTCCTTTCCCTGTCACCTAAGCTGTCACGCTGTGGGTTAGTATGTAGCATCTTTGTGGGCCCCTCATTCTGCCTACCCACTGGCCCCTTCTGTTGAGAGCAGAGTACCTCAGCCTGACTTGGGGCAGCAGCCTGGCCTCCATTGTTCAGGTACCCTGGACTAATGGCAGGGTGTCCGGCTGCCATTGAGCAATGTGAGCAGATCTGCAGCCATTCATGTCCCCGAGACTCTGCACATGGCGTCTGGCAGCCTGCCTTAGTGTCACCCCTGTGGGCCCTAAAAAAGGACAAAGCCTTTATGGCACTGATGCTCCCAGGAGCCTCCAAGCTGAGGCCACAGCCTGTGAAGCTGGAGTTGTTGGTGTCCAGGTCGGGGCTTTGATGACAGTCACATGTGAAGCCATCTCTGTGGTTTGTCCTCACACTAAACAAACTCCTCCCACCTCAAGCCCCTGTGACCTCTGGTCTCCCTCTGTCCTACACTTGTCCCCTGGATGTTCCTTGCAGAAGGCATTGTCCAGAGTCCATCCTGAGAGTCGTGTGTGCATTTACTGATTTAGTGTATGTGAATGTGGCACTTCTGTGTGTTGAGTGAGAGGATGCTCTCATGTTGGCCCAATGGCTAAATTTGGATTTGATTGACTTTTCCTTGGTGACTGATGACAGTGGGCATCTTCTCATTAGCTTCTTGGCCAGCCAAGCCCAGGGAGGTCTTTGGACATGTTCTTTGACATTCATTTGGCTCCTTTACTTTTTTGTGGTTGGGTTGGAGTTCTTCATATAGTCTGGGTTTTGTTTGATTTTTTTGGTGCTGGGGCTGGAGCTCAGGGCTTTGGGCATGAGGCAAGAGTTCAACCACAGATGTGTCATTGTGAATCTCTGCAGCTGAGGATGACCTTGAACTTCTGATCTCCCTGGTGCTCTTACAGGTGTATGCCACCATGCCCGCTTTATACAGCGCTGGTGGGGATTGAACTCGGGGCTGAATGCATGCTAAGCAGGCACTCTACCCACTGAACCACAGCCCCAGTCCACATTGTGGATCCCAAACCTCTCTTTGGAGCTGGAACTTGAACTTAGACCAACCTATACCTGAACTCTGCAGTGAACTAACTCTGCCCCCACTCTCCTGTCCCTCAAAGGCACTTTCGGGCCTGTCAGCTGTGGGAGTAACAGTGGTATTCTTTTAAAAATAGTTTATTTATTTCCTTATTTGAGAGAGAGAGAGAGAGAGAGAGAGAGAGAGAGAGAGAGAGAGAGAGAGAGAGAGAGAGAGAATGAATATGGCGTGCCAGGGCCTCCAGCCACTGCAAACGAACTCCAGACACATGCACCACCTTGTGCATCTGGCTTTGCGTGGGTACCGGGGAATGGAACTCAGGTCCTTCTGCTTTACAGGCAAGCGCCTTAACCGCTGAGCCATCTCTGCAGCCCAACAGTGGTTTTCTTGATGGTCTTTAATGAACAGCTTCAGGATCCCAAGAGCCCAGGTGGTTTGGAGGCCTGTCCCAGGCCTGCGGTGGCTGGGCTCGGGGAGAAGACACCTCCTTGCATGTGTCCTGGCTGCTCTTCCCTGCTGGAGTTTTGGAGGTCATATCAGCATCAGTTCTGAGATGTGGAGGGTGTCCTCAGGCCACCACACACTCGATTTAGGAGCACATGTGAGATGTGGCAAGGGCTTGGGGGGAGCTCTGCATGCAGGTATGAGCCTAGTGGCCAGCTTCCCAGAGGACATCACCTGTGGTTAGAGGACATGGGAACATTCCCCAAACCAGCTCTCAGGGACAGCTGTCCTGTCATGGGCTGCCAGCACCCTTCAGTGAGCAGACATCTGCAAGAGATGCCATACTTATGTCGACTTGCACTGCAGAGGCTTGTGCCCTGGACAGGGGTCGGCATGCACTTGGCCATACAAGGTCAAGACCCAGTATTTTCTTGACCCCTTCCTCTCAGCTGGTGCCTGAAGCTAGGTAGTGTGGGCAGGGGGGCTTCAGGATTGGCCTTGACTGGGCCGAATCCCTTTGTTCAGCTGTCACACTACCTGTCTTCTGTCACTGGAGTTGTGGCTGCAGTTGGCAGGTGGGCCTGAGTGCATGTTCTTGGGGTCTGGAGGCTGGGGACACAGGCCCTTACGTCTGTTCACGTATACCTGGGCCACGCGGTGTCTGAGCTAAGAGCAGGGAAGAAGGAGGGCTCTCAGCTGATGCAGCCTTGGGCTTACATCCTTCCCTCTGGTCACAAAAGGGAGTGGCTCTTCAGGTCACTTGGAAGGAGCTGGGCAAGAGCTCACCTTGGCTTGCCAAGGTCCCAGCTCCTGCTGTGGTCATGGGACACTGTCTGTAGAAGCCAGGCCTGGGGAAAGTGAGCAGAGGCTGCATCTGTGCAGGGGCTCGGGGTTGGTGGTGGAGAGTGGCCTGAAAGTAGCCTTCGTTTCTTATCTGCAGGACACTGCTGGTGCCTCTCTGCTCTTGCCCAGGGAGTTAGGCGACAGAGCAGGCCTGGGGAAGGGCACTGTGACTTTGTAATGACCCTCTACCCCTAGATGCAGCACCTGCTGTCTGCTCCAAACCTGTCACCTGCAGAGCAGCCAGAGGTTTCTAGAAAGCACAGCGTCCTGTCCTCCCCCCCCCCACATACACCACACCCTTGCTCTGCCTACCTTCCCCTCCTGCCCCTCCCTAGCTTGGCCAGCCTCCACAAACATTGTTCCTTTTCTACAAAACAAAATACAGAGAGATACAAAAGATGACAGGACAAGAAACAGTCAACATTTTGTCAGCTGTTCTGTGATTCATGGTTTAGGAACTGGAACCTTTGTGATCAAGCCAGATCCTTCCATGTCCCCCTCTCTGAGCTGCCTCTGGCATCCCAAGTGCCTGATGAGTTTGGAGGTACCCAGTCCGCTCATCCCTCTTTGGCTCTGTCTACCCCACCCCAGCTATGCACAGCACGGGCATGCGTGCTAACCAGGGCATACTCAGGCCTGGCAGTCGGTGGCTCTGACGCAGCTTTCACTCCATTTTTGTGACTTGTGACAACACCTGCTCTTTACTTTGATTGCTGGTAAATTCTCCCACCCAGAGAGCTCTTCCAGGGCCCCTCTTTGGGTGAGGGGCCTACTAACTTTCATGTCCTAAAAGGGCATGAAGTACACAGATGGCATGTCCTTCTGAGACCCTCGAGGGTGTGGAGTGGGTTCTGGGTAGGAGCTCTGTATGCCTAAGGAGAAGACATGGTAGGGATGGAAGCTGGAAAATGTCAGGAGAATGGACAAAGAGGAAAGGGGTGCTGCGAGGGCCCACTCACCTGTCACCTTTGTCTTTCCTTGTAGCCAAGTACCCGGCCATCAAGGCCCTGATGCGGCCAGACCCACACATCAAGTGGACTGTGCTGGGGATGGTGCTGGTGCAGCTGCTGGCCTGCTGGCTGGTGCGGGGCCTGGCTTGGCGCTGGCTGCTCTTCTGGGCCTACGCTTTTGGCGGCTGCGTGAACCATTCACTGACACTGGCCATCCATGACATCTCGCACAACACAGCCTTCGGCACAGGGCACGCCGCACGCAACCGCTGGTTTGCCATCTTCGCCAACCTGCCCATCGGCCTGCCATACGCTACGTCCTTTAAAAAGTACCATGTGGACCACCACCGCTACCTGGGCGGCGATGGGCTGGATGTAGACGTGCCCACGCGGTTCGAGGGCTGGCTCTTCTGCACACCGGCCCGCAAGCTGCTCTGGCTGGTGCTCCAGCCCTTTTTCTACTCGCTGCGGCCACTTTGTGTGAACCCCAAGGCTGTGACCCGCATGGAGATGATGAACACCCTGGTGCAGCTGGTTTTCGACACTATCATCTTTGCCCTCTGGGGGATCAAACCCATAGTGTACCTTCTGGCCAGCTCCCTCTTGGGCTTGGGCCTGCACCCCATCTCTGGTCACTTTGTGGCAGAGCACTACATGTTCATGAAAGGCCATGAGACTTACTCCTACTATGGACCCCTCAACTGGATCACCTTCAACGTGGGCTACCACATGGAGCACCATGACTTCCCCAGCATCCCGGGCTGCAACCTGCCGCAGGTATGTGCCTGGCCCAGGCTGCTCATGGTCGTGTGATGAGCAGGGAGCCAGGGGAAGGGCTTGAGCCATGCTCAGCCTTTTCTTTCATGTGCTGGACAGGGGATGGTCACGGTCACTTGAGAATGGGAAAGGACACACGACACATGTGAGTGCCTGGCTGGACTGAGGGGCAGATACAGAGGGCAGCCTCCAGAGGCAGGTTGGGTTCAGAATGCTTGGTTTAATGACCAGCTGATGGACCCACCATGCAGGTGCTGGCTGTGCTCTTGGGCGAATGCTTGTCCTCTCTCTCCCAGCTTCCTTGTATGTATCAGTGGTAAGGCTCCTTCCTTCCCGTGTTCCTGACCCCCTGTTTCTGATCTTTTCCTGTCCTGTGACAGTACAGGTATCTTCCCCTCCTGGCTTGGAGCTAGCCTGTCAGGACAAGGTTGACATTGCCTTTGCAACCTAAGGGGCCTGGCTTCACCTGCAGGGAGATGGGAAGAGGCTGCAGGGAGTTCATGTGCCTGTTTGTATGCCCTTGGGTGTGTGGTGTTTGTGCAAGTTGATCTGTGTGCCTGTCTGGGTTCATGTTACTGGGTTGGGTCCCCTACGCCATATAGGTGAGCTGTGTGGCTGTCCCTTCTCCTCGGACAGGGCCGAGCCCCTCCTATCCAGCACTGTTTCACTCAAACCTCACCTGGTGCCTGGGCAGGTGCCCTGTCATCTGGTGTGGACACTTGACCGGGGGAAGGTAAAGGTGGGTGGTACCTGCCAGAAGCAGAGCTGGAGGGAGAGAAAGCCTGCCGGCCCCACCCAAGCCGTGAGGCATCGTCTTCCCTGGGGAGTTGATAGGAACACCTTGGTGGCTGGTTGGGGCTTGGTTGCAGGTACTGAGGAGCACTTCTGGGTGGGAGCCGGTGGGGCAGGTCAGAGCAAAGGCAGGAAGTGTGGTGGGTGAAGGGCCTGTGAGAGCCAAGGTAAAGAGGCTGGAAAGTTGTAGGGGGCACTGGATGCTGGACTGAGGAGGGTATGACCAAAGGCCCACAGGGTGCAGGCCCCAGAGCTCTGCAGGCCCAATGGGAAACCATAGTGCATCCAGCTGGGCTTTCTGGCTCAGAAAGTGGGTGGGTTCTAGGATTCTGGGTCTGTGATGCAGCCAGGCTCATTGGCTCAGCTGCTTTCCTCCAGCTGTGGCGGCTCAAGGACTGGTAGAGGGCAGGAGGCTGAGCTGAGCTTCAGTACCCGAGGGACAATGCATGTGTACATGACAGAGGGCTTGTGTACACGTGTATCCGGTGGCAGCCAAGGAGCTGGCCTGACCGTGACCCCTCTCCGCAGGTTCGGAAGATCGCGCCCGAGTACTACGACCACCTGCCGCATCACTACTCCTGGGTGAAAGTGCTCTGGGATTTTGTGTTTGAGGACTCTATGGGACCCTATGCCAGGGTCAAGCGGGTGTGCAAGCTCGCGGAGGACCCCATGTGAGCCTGGCCGGCCAGCCCCATGCCTCCTGCCCACTGCCAACACTGCCGAAGGCTGCTGTCACCCCCCCCCCCACTCCCACAGATCAGGGCTCCAGAACTGGTTTGGCTTCATCCTGCCTTGGAAGTTCCCAGCAACTGTGGACACAGGCTGCAGCTGGAGTAAATGAACTCACCTAGGCTCCACTCAACTGTGACCGAAGTCCCCAAGGAGCTGGCTTTTATGATGCCCCCCCCCATTAAATCCAACACTTGCTTTCACAGTCCGTGTGTGGTCCTGAGTGGAAAGAGTCTTGGCCCCTAGGCCTCTGGGGCCCCTCTGGTCAGCCCTATGTCAGGCTTTTAGGGAGGGTAGAGCCACTGCTCAGGCAGTGTCCCTGAAGGCCCTCCCCATGGCCCTGCCATTGTGGATAGTGACATGGGCTATTGAAGGCCTCTGCATGCTACAGAACTTCTCACGTCATCAGAGCGCCGACAGGGTCAGGCTGAGAGCTTGGGGTCTGCCTCCCCCACCCTTCACAGAACAGGCCCCACATCAGATGACTAGCTGTGCACATAGTGAACGTCAGACTACATATAAACAAGCTGGTCGTGTCCTGTGTCTTTGTGAAGTGGGAGATATGGGTCCCTGTCCTTTCTGCATGGGTTCCAGAACCACTGAGACTGGGAGGCAGCCTCTGCTCGGTGTCCGGGTCCTGGGGGCTGGCTAAGAATGATCGTACAGGTGGGGGACGGTCTGCTGACCTAGGAGGATGGCCAGGAAAAAGGGCCAGCTACACTTCCTGCCTGGGGGAGGCACCCTGTGGTGGCAAGAGACAAGAGGACTTTGATCCAGGCAGGTGGCCCCACCCTGTGCACATAAGCCAATACAGGGGACGTGGGAGCTCTGGAGACCAGCTGCCACCCCACCTGATGACTGTGCTTTGCCCGCCCCATCACATGCCCACCAGCCCACTTCCTTCACACAGTGCTAAGAGCCATGCTTAGGCTTCCCCTCATGCTGGAGGCTGTGCTGATTGGGAAGTGCTAGGATTCCAGGGGAGAGGCCGAGGCGGAGCTGGGAGCTCTGGGCTCAAGCTCCCAGGACCCCAGAGAGAGGGGGCTAGGGCCTAAGCAGAGTGGCTCTAAGGGCTGTGTAGTCTGCCTCCATGGACCTATCATATTCCTGGCTTTTGAGTTGATGGGAATCCAATGAGATGAAGTGTGTCAAGGACCTACAGCCCAGCCCTCAGCACTAAGCCTGTCTGTGGGCATTCTGCTTTGTGAACATGGTGGCAGGTCACATGGGACAACCTGCGTGATGGTCAGAGACAGGACCCACCATTGGCTGGGGGGCTCCTTGAGACTAAAGGTCAGAGCCTCTCCCTAGCCACAATGGGGAACGAGGGGTGGGGACACTTCCCACCCAAGTGGCCATAAACAGGCCAGGGTCATTGAGAGAGGGGGCAGGGAGTCTGTGTGGGGCAGAGTGGAAGGGAAAGATGCCATCACTTCTCTGCCACCTCCTTGAGCCCTGTGGCTCGTCCCCACCTGAAGAGGTCAGCTCTTGGCCTGCTAGGAAGAATGTACCAGGAGTCCCTGTGAGGCTCCAGGGAGTGGGCGGCACCAAGGGCCCATCCACCAGTGGTTCAGGGGTTGGTGCGGTTTCCTACAGGCAGGACCCAGGTCCACCAGTACACAGGAGGTGTCCAGTTGCCTGGCTTACCCACCTGGGTCCTGGGAGTTTGGTGGAGCTGAGCTCCTCACCCAAGCTTCTGCTTTGTTCCTGCTGCTTCTGCTCATTCTGGCTTGGGACTCCCCGGAAAAGTGGCACCCCCCCCACCAGGGCAGCTGAGAGCCGGTGCAAGAGAGAGAGCCAGAGCCTGTGCATGGACAGTGAACGGTTTATTACTGTGTGGACATAACACGCACTGCGTGGACAGACTTAACACCATGGCTGCCGGGGACAGAGCTGTGCTTGGACAGCTAGCTCCACGGCGTGGAAAGGCTATGCCAAGCCGGCTGCTCACTGCCAGCAAAGGTGCTAACAGTGTTACCTAGGAGAAAACCTGGAAGCCATCTAATGAAGCAGGTGATTCAGGGATGTCCTTTCTATAAACCAAAGAAATGTACACTTAAATAAGCAAATAGAAAATACAAAAAAAAGAATAGACCTCGTGTTCTGTGTCAGATAGACTAAAAAATCCAGGGTTGAACTTTGTTTCTTCATTTTAATATTGTATCACAGGTTGAGACTTAAGTGCGTCCCAGCTTCCACGGTTCGCTGTGTGCGGGGGGCTGGGCTGCAGATCCTCGCTGTCCTTCCTGGCCGGTGTCGTCTTATGTGGTGCTGACCCCACTCAGCTCCTGCCTGATGGCTGAGGGCAGGACAGGAGGCGGCTCATGTAGCTGGGTGAGCCAGCCTGCTGTGGGGTCAGCCGCGGGCGCCTGAAACATCCCACCCAGGCTGCTAGACGAGACTTTTGGGGAGAAAGCCAGCCCTTGTGGGTCTCAGTCCTTGCTGCTACCAACTCCCTGCCAGAGCTAGGAGCCTGCGAAGCTGGGGCTGATGCTTGGGACATGGTGATAGGTCTGGACTGGTTGCCATCTAAATCCCCCCTCTGCACCCTCTCGCAGAGCCCTGGATGGTGCTGATGCCTGCCTTGCCCCTTGTTCTCTTCCAGGGCAGCAGGAGGCTTGTCTTCTCTCAGCTCCCTTCACGCCCTCCCCAGGCTTGTCTTTTTTCCCTTGTCTCCCACCCTAGAGTCTTGTCCTAAATCTGGCCTCTCCTTCACTCAGTCCTATGCACTTTATGCCTCTCCTCAGGCCTCTGGTACTCTCATGGCAGCCGACCCTCTCTCAGAGCCAACAGCCAGGGAGGTGGTGGGTGGTGGTGGTGTGTGTGTGCCAGGCGTGTCACATGTTTTCCTGTGGATTCTCAGCTGCCTGTGAGGCAGGTTTCCATGGGCACCCATGGCGATCGATGGGAGGTGATACTTAAGTCAGGGGCCCTGTGGCTTCCACCACGCTCCCTGCCTCCTCCCAGCCAGCTCTCTTGAGAGAGTACCAGAGCGCTCTATCCTAGGCTGGAGGGCACAGGGCTGCAATAAAGCAGTCAACAGCTCTGTGGCCACAGCTCTCTCCCAGATCTGGCTTCTAGCGGAACTGGATCGACAGGAACCGAACACTCTGCTACCCAAGAGCAGCCTGGCTAAGCTTGGAGGCTGGTCTGTTGGCTGCTTGGTCCAGTAAGACCCTTGAGGACATCTCCCCTATGCAAGCCCACCATTATCTTCTACCCCTTTGACTTCATAAAACTTTCCTGCCCAGGGCACAGGGTAGGGGGTTGGGGGCGGGCTGGGGTGCAAGCTGTAATGGGCTGCTGTCCGGGGCTGAGTTAGCCCTGCCCAAGCCTTCCTTTTTCCTCTGGCTGAAGATCTGAGTCGGCTCCTCAAAGGCCCTGGTAGGACCAGGACGGACGCTCTCTGGAGTCAAAGGCTTTTTTGTGAGGAACACTTTGTCTGCTCCTAGCTCAGACACCCTCAGGAAGAAAGATGCCCCCCTCCCCACTGTTCTACACCAGTGATTGGAGGTGGCAGATCAGAACAGCACAAGAAATGAACAGATGATGATGTAAATAAACAGAGATCTGGAGACACCTCCAGGATGATCCTTCCCTCCACAGTGAGTGTTCCAGGAGGCTGGGGACATGAACCTTCAGACACCTCCAGGATGACCTCCCCACAGTGACTGCTCCAGGAGGCTGGGGACATGAACCCTCAGGCTCAGAAGCTTCTCAGCAAGTCACTTGACTTTTCTGAGCCCATTTCCACAGCTAGATATTGGGGTGGGGTGGGCTGCAGGGAGGACTAGGAGGTCTCCTGGGCACAGGTCAGTGGATCCTGGCACCCTGCTGGCAGCAGCCTGCTTCAGTCCTTGCTTAGCATGGCCCCCACTCACCGTCAATGATCTCCTCCTTCACCTTGTGGAGTTCTCGGACCACCTCCTCCAGGATCTCCTGCTGGGCAAAGCCTCAGAGTGAAGTGACAGGCAGCTATTTCCAAGGGACCTCACCCTCAGCCAAGCCCCAGGCAATTCCAGCTCCCACCACCCCTCAGTCCACACTGGAAAAACCAGGGCTGCCCATGGGGAAGGACCTCATAAGTAGGCTGTGAAGGTGCCCAGAGAGGTAGAGGAAGTACATTCATTCTGGTGACAGCAGGCTCTGGGGACAATGATGTACTTAGGCACATCCTTTCCTCCACTGGCTGGCTCCCTGCCTGCCTACTGCAGCCAAGCATGGGCCCTGATGACCAGAGATGGCCACAGCCTGCTGACTGCTCCTGGCCTCAGAGGAGGCCACTCTCACCTGCTTCATCCGGTCCAAATCTAAAGCATCCAGGGCCACATCGTTCACACTCCCAGCAGGCTTCACCCTGGGAGAGGGATGGCAGGTCATAGAAAGGTAGGTGGCAGGACCTATCATAATGGGGAAGCTTGGGGGTACCAGAGGCCTCTGGGCTCAAGTACCACCTGCTTCCTTGCCCATTCTGCTGTTTTTGTTTTATTTTTACCTAGAGCTACTCTTAGGCTGCTCAAAAAGGACCTAAGAGGCTGCCCACCTCAGAGGTCTCCAATGATCCCATAACCACATTTCTCAGCCCAAGACTCAGGATGTCATCTTCTGACTTGAGGATCCTAATGCAGAGGAAGCAGCCGAGACCAGCAGGTCCCACTGCCTCCCCGAGAGAAACAGGACCGCTAACTCACTCCTCAGCTGGGTCAGCACTAAGTACAAGAAAAGTGCAGTCAGCTCCACCTGGAAGCCAGCATTCCCGGAGTGGGAAGCAGCTCTCGTCTAGGGCTTCACTCATCCAGCAGCATTCTGGGTGGCTTCGCTCTTCTGGGCAGTCTTCAGAGGCTTTGCAGAGGTTCTGAACTAAGGACACTGATCTGAATTTCCGTGCATCTTGTACAGGCCTCTTCTCCCTCCTCCTCCTCCTTCCCCCTTCCTTGGACACTTAGCACAGTACCTGTCTAAGTGCTGATTGAGGTGCTGAAGGCAGATGTGGTCTGGACCCAGTCCTCAGCTAATGCAGCTTGTAGTTCCAGGGGAAGGAACATAGCTTGAGCCCCTGCTACAGAGACTGGGATGTCATGCTGTACAAACATGCCTCTGGCAGGGCCAGCTTGGCTACTATGGGTCACTGCTCAGGTTAGGACCAGCAGGTGAAAATGAGGGTCACTGAAGTGTTCCCACCCCATTCCTTCTGGTTCTTATAGACTGGCTTCAGCAGTGACTGGGCCTCTCCAGGCCTCAGCTCTGCACCTGCACACTGAGTGTGCTTCAAGAGGTATCATCACAACCTCCTTGAAACTGGAGAACAGATTTGCCTCAAAGCTAGAAGAGAGCCAGGCATGGTGGTGCACACTTTAATTCCAGCACTCAGGAGGCAGAGGTAGGAGGATTGCTGTGAGTTCAAGGCCACCCTGAGACTACATAGTGAATTCCAGGTCAGCCTGGACTAGAGCAAGACCCTACCTCAAAAAACCAAAAAAAAAAAAAAAAAAAAAAGCTAGAAAGAGACCCCATTCCAACCAAGAGAGGCCTTAACAATATTCCTGTCCAGTGAGGGCCACTTGGCCACTCAGAATATTAGCCTACCCTAAATCCACTAGTTGACAGGCCCCCTGCTCTGGCTGCCTCCCTCTTCTGGACCAGTGAACCTCCTCCATGCTTGTCTTGTTGGGTCTTCTGCTCACACACTCTGCAGGGACCCTGCTCCTCAAATGCCAGCTTTCAGCCACCCTTCTCAACCACCCTTCCTGGCCACACTGGCCTGTTCTTTGACCTTACTAGGGTGGTGACACTGAGGGCCTCAGCACTCCCATCTCTTCAATTTGGAGTCTGTCCCCAAATCCCTGCACACCAGACTTCCCTTACCCAGAAGTTATCACAGTGCTTTCCTGCTTTCTCCAGAGGCCACTCAGGAGCACAGCTGTCCTGTTACCCAGAGCCCATGGGCAGGCCTATCTCCAACTGAAGCCCAGTTGACTCCTGAGCAGGCCAAGGCCAGGCTGGAACTCTGCCCTGCTAAGCTCCTTGCTTAACTCTTCAAACCTGGCTCCTAATGATACTGCTCTGTGAAGAGAGAGGCTTCTGTGGAGACATAATGCCAGCACACTTGGCCTTCAGCTGCTCACCGTTTGGACCAGCTTAGTTCCAAATGTTTTATACTGTGGCCACACTGGCTTTTGGTTTGGGAAACATTGTTAGTGGCTCTGTGGGGAGGTTGGCTTGGGGTGCTGCACGTGAAGGAAGAGTGTTGAGAATGAACTGAAGGGTGGGGTGCTGGGCAGTCTTGGGACTAGAGGGGCCAAGGGTATAGTGACAGCTAGTGTTCACATAGAAGTCCCTGCTCTACTTCCTGCCCTTCAGACAGACCTTCGGCTCCTGAGCTCTGACCCCCTCCTTCTCTCAGGGAGGGGGAAGGAGCCAGTCTACACTGGCATGTCTCAGTTATACCTTTCCCCAGGTCTGAAAGAGAAGCCTGGCTTTCCCAGAGCACGTTGTTAATGCATAGACACGAGACAGGGCTGATGGGTTAGTCATGGGGCAAGGAGACAGAGGAAGCCCCAGAGCCTGGGCAACACACAGGCAGGAGGGTTGTTCGGTACCTAGAGTGAGGCTGTGACTGAAGGGGGCTCTTAGCTTCAGGGCTCTTTGCCACAGACGGGGTTCTATAGCAATGGAATGAGAGACACGTGAACTGGCGCCGGAACTGCCTCTGCCCACCACATGCGCCACTTGCCCTTCCAGGGGCAGCTCACCTGGACAGCAACGAGGACACAGGCTTCTCCACCGAGTTGCTCCGTTCCCAGGGCTTCCGGCCAGCCTCTGTCAAGTTATTTCATGGGTGAAGAGTCATAGAGCTGAGAAGACTCAGTGCCAACTGACCCCAACACCCCTGTCAGAAGACCACCTGGGCTGCTAGCAGGAAGGTCTGCTCAAAGTGGAGCTGAGCCACCCTTCAGCCAGGGCACCCCTAGAGGGTGTAGGCAGCCCCACTGTCACCCTATCTTCTCCACTACAGGGCTCCCTTTCCCTCGAGCTGTGACCTGAGTGGCAGGGGTTGGTTCTCCATGGAGCTGACTCAGCTGGTAGGGAAGGAGTGATTTCAGCTACAGGTCAGTAGGCAAGGGCTTCCCCTCCAGACACTCTCACTGTAGTATTGTCTCCACACTGGCTCTGGGGCAGTCCCCTGGGATCCCACTTGCACCTCTGGTAATTAACAGTCTTCTGAGTCTGGCTCTCTTCCATCCTGGTCCTGGAAGCTGGTCTTCCCTTTCTAAGTTAAGTGGTCCAGGTTGAGTGTCCCTTATCTGAAAAGTGGGACTAGACGTTTCAGATCTTGGAACATTCTGAATTTTGGATGGTCAACCAGTATGAGGTTATCATCCTTCTACTTCGGAGTCACTGACAGAGGCAGAAGACAAACTCCCAGGGACAGTGAGGTGGCCATTCTGCCCTGAGCTGAGTCCTGCAGCCCAACTTCAGGTCCAAAGCAGGTCTTTTCAAAGGCACCTTCTGGGACAGGCACAGGCCTACAGTTACAAGATCTGGAACCAGAGCCACACTCTAGGGTGTGGCAGAACATCTAAACACAGGGAGTGTCAAAGTCCTTAATGTGGGAAATCCCTCAACCTACTCAGTAAGTAAACAAAGGCAGTAACATTGACTAAGAGTCTGAAGGTCTTGGTGAATCAATACCCCAGGTAGAGTCTTAGAAGAAAGGAGGCAGACATGCCAACATGTGCACTGGTCTAGGCCTACCACCCTGGCTTTGGGAGATGCAAGAGCCATCCACCTGGGAGGGGCAGCCCGATTCCCTGCCTCTCCGACCATGCTCATGAGCCCCAGGCCTGGAACAAAGCTGACACTGAGCAAATGTTTGCTGAATGACTGGACAATTGGCACTTGGTTCTTCTTCCCATGGCTAAGCCTCACCACACTCCCCTGGTTACATTCTTTTGCTCCAGATAACTGGAGTAACTGGGGCAGGATGAGTAAGACTGAGTTATGAGCTTTGTAGCTCCAATATAGTTGGCATTACACGGGTTACACATTCGGATATTAAATTTCCTCTTGGTCAGGGGTGTGGCTCAGTGGTAGCTTATCAGTGTAGCACATGTTGAGGCTCTGGGTTGGATCCCCAGCATTACAGAAGAAAACCTTTAACACAAAGCCTCCTGAGCCCAGCCCCTGCCCAAGCCCTGCTACAGTCTCCAATGTGAATGCTTCCCTCAGCTGGACCAGGGTCCAGGGTAGACTGCAAGTTGGACAGCTAGTACCCTTGGGGTTGGCCTGCTCAAGCAGCCCAGCTGACTATTCAGGCTCTTTTTTTTGGGGGGGGGGAGGAGTGGGCATCTGAGGAACTGGGCCTCAACAAGCCTGATCTCTGCTCACACAGTGCAGATCCTATTAGCTGACCTCATGAGTCTGCTTCAGCCAAGCGGCTTCTTACCTGAGGAGTTAGGTGGCTGGCTGGCGGCTCGGGACCCTGGGGATGGAGAAGTGCTAGGATCTTCCTAAAATGGGAGAAAAAGGCTCTCCATTAGTCTGCTAGAAAGGCTGCTTGAGGAGAGGGCAGGACATGCTTGGACAGGGATCACTTATAAAGCCAGTTTCCCAAATGTCCTCAATGAGCATGTGATATGGGGTAGATGTACACCATTCAAGAATGAGGACACTACACTGCAGGAGCTCAGCAACCTGAGGCAGCTGGAAGGAAGATGTAGCTTTCTTCTTACCCAGCTATGTAGAGCTTCCTTCTGGCTTCCACACTCTGCCCAGGCCCAAACCCCAGCCCACACACTTCTCTCCAGCACCCTGTGGAAGTGACGTGTTTTCACACCCGAGCACTTGCTGCTCATCATGGAGAGAGAGAGGATCAGAAGTTCAAGGCCATATTCAGATATATAGCACATTTGAGACCAGCCTGGTTTATGAGACACTGTCTCCAAAAATAACAATTAGAATTTTAGCATGGTATGGTGATGCCTTCACAGCTGCAAGTCCTGAGAGAGCTGCAGCTGGGACCAAAATGTGGACTACAAAGCATGTAAACCAAGTGTGGTGGCTCGGCATTAATCCCAGCAATAGGGAGGCAGAGGTAGAAGGATTGCTGTGAAATTGAGGCCAGCTTGGGCTTACAGTGAGTTCCAGGTCAACATGGACTAGAGTGATAATCTACCTCAAAAACTAAACCAAATCAAACCAAAAACCCACTCCCAACGAACTCCACATAGAAAAGGTGGGTTATATAAATGAATACATGAGTCTGGGGCAAGAACAC
Organism: Zapus hudsonius; assembly: GCA_004024765.1. Taxonomy (NCBI): domain Eukaryota; kingdom Metazoa; phylum Chordata; class Mammalia; order Rodentia; family Dipodidae; genus Zapus; species Zapus hudsonius. The sequence goes on from PVHP010004875.1 coordinate 24,567, forward strand.
CCCCCAAACAGGTATGAATAAAGCTTATATGGGGTGCATTTAGAGTCATTAGACATTATGGACTTAGGACATAGCTCAGATGATCCTGGTCCCATTTCCTGTATCATATAAACTAGGCATGGTGGCACATGCCTGTAATCCTAGTGCTCTGGACATAAAGGCAGGAGGATCGGAAGTTCAAGGCCACTCTCAGCTGTATAGCACAATTGAAGCTAGCCTGGTCTATATGAGACCCTGTCCCCCCCAAAATTAGAATTTTAGCATGGTATGGTGTTGCTTGCCTATAACCCTAGCACTTCGGAGGTGGAGGCAGGAAGATTAAGAGTTCAAGGCCACACCCATCTAACAATGCTGGAAAAACAAGAACAATTCAACCCTAGGAGCTCCAGATGGCAAGAAATAATTAAGATCAGAGCACAGACCAATAAACTGGAAACTAAGAAAACAATAGAAAAATAGATGAAATGAAGAGCTGGTTCTTTAAAAAAATAAACATTGATAAAACCCTGGACAATTTGATCAAAAAGAAAAAAGAGAAGTCTCAAATTAGCAAAATTAGAAATGAAAAGGGAGAGGTCACAACAGACACTGATGAAATTGGAAGAATCATCAGGACATATTTCTAAAACCTCTACTCCACAATTGGAGAACCTGGAAGAAATGGATGAATTCCTTGACATATCACCTATCAAAACTAAGCCTGGAGCAGATAGAGCTCTTAAACAAGCCTATAAATAACACCCATTGAAATTGAAAATGTAATATAAAATCTCAAAAGGAAAAGTCTAGGACCTCATGGATTCTCAGTCGAATTCTACCAAACCGTCATCACAGAACTGAAACCCCTCTTTCTCAAGCTCTTTCATAGAATTGGAGAACAAGGGATGTTTCCTAACTCATCCTATGAAGCTAGTATCACCTTAATACCTCAAAACCAGATAGGGATACAAGAAGAAAGGAAAACTATAGACCTACATCCCTGATGAACTTAGATGCAAAAATTCTGAACAAAATCCTCACAAACTTAATTCAATATCACATCAAAAGCATTATTCACCTCAATTAAGTAGGCTTCATTCCAGGGATTCAGGGATGGTTCAACATATGGAAATTGATTAATGTAATCCACCACATTAATAAACTTAAACACAAGTACCACATGATCATTTCAAACAATGCAGAGAAGGTCTTTGACAAAGTTTAACATCACTTCATGATAAAAACACTGGGGAGACTGGGCATAGAGGGCTTATAACTCAATATAATAAAGGCAACATACAAAACATCTAAAGCCCAAATCATACTCAATGGGGAAAGACTCAAGGAGTTCCCATTAAGATCTGGAACAAGATGTGATGTCCACTCTCACCACTGCTCTTTAACATAGTGCTTGAAGTTCTAGCCCAAGCAATAAGACAGGAGAAAGACATAAATCAGAAAAGAAGTCAAACTATTCCCTATTTGCAGGTGACATAACGGACCTGAAGGACAGTGCCATAAAACTCCTGAAGGTGGTAAATTCTTTCAGCAAAGTGGCAGGATACAAAATTAACACACAGAAGTCAGTAGCCTTCCTGTATGCAAATGACAAGCATACAGAAAAAAAAATCAGTGAGACTGCCTTGTTTTCCATAGCCACACACAAAATCAAACACCTTAAAATAACACTAACCAAGGATGTGAAAGACCTATATATTGAAAACATAAAAACCCTCAGGAAGGAAACTGAGGAGGATGTGAGAAGATGGAACGACCATCCATGCTCCTGGATATAATTAATATTGTGAAAATGGCAATTCCATCAAAACCAATACAGATTCAACATAATATTATAAAGATCCCAGCTTCCCTTTTTGCAGAGATAAAATATATTTGGAATGACAAAAGGCCTCCCATATACAAAAATATCCTCAGCAAAAGAAATACTTTAGGAGGTATCACCATACCCAATCAAAAATTATACTGTAAAGCCATAGTAACAAAAACAGCATGGTACTGGCATAAAAACAGACAGACTAATGGAACAGAATTGAAGACCCTGCCTTTAGTTCAAGTAACTACAGCTACCTGATCTTTGACAAAGGTGTCAACAACATACACTGGAAAAAAGACAGCATCATCAACAAATTGTGCTGGACAAATTAGATAAATACATGTAAAAGATGAAACTAGACCCACTCATCTCACCATGCACAAAAGTCAACTCCAAATGGATTAAAGCCCTCAATTTAAGATCTGAAACTCTTAAAAACCTGAAAGAAAAAGTAGGGAAAACTCTTCATGATATAAGAGTAGGGAAAAGCTTCCTGAACATAACCCCACTAGCCCAGGAAATTCAACAATCACTCAACCAATGGGATCTCATCAAGCTAAAAATTCTGTACAGACAAATATACCATACACAAAGCCAACAGACCACCATCAGATTGGGAGAAAATCTTTGCCAACTATACCACAGACAGAGGCCTACTATCTAGAGCCTACAAAGAACTCAAAAAATTAAGTAATAAAAAATCAAATACCCCACTCAAAAAAATGGGACCGTGAATAGGGAATCCACAAAGGATGAAATACAAATGGCCAAATCTCACTTAAGATAATGTTCAACATCCTTAATCATCAGGGAAATGCAAATCAAAACAACTATAAGATTCCACCTTACACCAGTTAGAAATCAATCATTAAAAAATCCAACAACAACAGATGTTGGTAAGGATGTGGGGAAAAATGAGCACTCATTTACTGCTGGTGTGAGTGCAAACTTTTACAACCACTATGGAAATCAGTGTGGAGGCTCCTGAAAAAGATTAAAATAGAGCCACCAACTGACCCAGTTATCCTTCTACTGGGCATCTACCTTCAAGGCTCCTTTCAATACAGAGATATTTGCTCAACTATGTGTATAGCTGCTCAATTCACAACAGTTAAGAATTGGACGTAGGCCGAGACCTGAGATTCTGGCAAGAGAGGAGCCACCACAGTCATACCGTGGAGGATCCATATGGAACCCCGCAGAGAATGATGGGAGGAACGAGGGACCCACAGCCACAGACATTCAACCTACACAGGATAAGCCAGTGAGACAGAAACCAACGATCTTCGACACAAAGACCCCTAAACTCACAATCTTAAAGCAGCCTTAATACTCATCCTCCACGACTCAGGGAACTATGCGGAAGAGGGGGCGGAAAGATTGTAAGAGCTGTGGTGGGGGAGACTACCAGAGGCATGGCACCCTTCAGCAACAACACACTTGAGCCAGGAGGTCCGGGCTGAGTACTAGGCTATCCAGGGTCCCCTGCCATAAGGACTGATCCAGATGGTACACGGAGGAGAATATCCAGCTGATTGGGGATGGGGAGGGGGGCATTGGGGAATTGGGGATAACAACTCATTGTTTGCCCACTGAATAATGTAACACATTATGGACAATAAATATATATTTAAGATTAAAAAAAAAAAGAATTGGAATTAACCCAAATGCCCATCACTGGATGAATGGATATCAAAGTTGTGGTACATATATACCATGGAATTCTACTCAGCAGTAAGGAAAAATAACATAAGGAAATTTGCAGGAAAGTGGATGGACTCAGCAAACTCACACAAGAACAGAGAGACATTCTCCCTTATCTGTAGTTCCTCATCAGGTTAAGCTTGTATTGTAAGCAAACACAACATGCAAATTGAGAAACGGATAATGGGAAGGGAAGGGATTGCCGGGAAGGAATGGGGAGACATACACAAAACTAAATCCAAAAGGAATTGGTACCATAGAATCCTTATTCATGGACAGTAGGCTAAAAGATATAACCCTCTAGAGAAAGATGGGGGTATCATCTGGTAAGAAGGGCCCTGAAGAGGGTGGGATGAAACCTAATTCTAATTCAATTGGCTCTGGCTTATAACTCCCTGTACCAGAAATTGGTTACTTCCCACATTGAGTTGTTGATCAGAAAGACCTATGAGGGCCCCAAAACAAGACAGGCTTCTGTCAAAGCACTTCTTTAACTGCCCCTGTGGGGCAAAAGATAAGACCCTGTTGCAGAAGATACCACAGGCTGCTGGCACACAACACCAAGAGACCCCACTGGGATCTGGAAGGAAGCCAGTTCCCAGATGGTTAGCCCATACAGTGTTGGAATTGGCCAACTATGTTGGGAGAAAGCTGCTATATGACAGAGACCAGCATGGCAAGAATTACTCACCTGTGCAATAGTGGCACTTAACCTAGGTGGGTAATCAACAGGTCTCGATTGGCTAAGAGATCTATCAGCTCAGTGGCAAGAAACCCTGAGGTGGAACTGGGATCCAAGGCAAATTCCTATTGGAGATGGAGAATCCAGACTCCAAGGGGAAGCCCCCACTAACCAGGGGCCTAAAGAGAGGCTACACCCATTATAATCTCACCAAATTAACAATATTTGTCCCATTTAACCTATGCTAATCTTACTTTCTATTGGAGAATATGTATTTTTCAGAAGGCAGTGAGAACCATGGACAACCCAATTCCACCAACAAGACCTGAAATGATAACTGACTCTCTGGCAGAAGGTGAACCACCTCTAACAACATCTAAGGCCCAGGTGAAACCACAGAGGAAGTGGCCAGATGAGCAAGAGTAATGCTCCCACAGCAAGTCAGACAACTTCTGCAGGGGTGATGGAGACAGTTTCTGAGGACACTCAACACTAAAAGAGACTTAAAACTCACCCAACCATTGCTCAGAGAACTTGGCAGAAGAGGAGGCAGAAAGTGTAAGAACCATGGTGGGGAGACTATCCAGAGGCACTGCCCCCCACCCCCCAAAAAAAACTGTCTGCTGCTCACACAACTCATAACCCTCTATCCCATGGGGCATTTCGACAATGCCACTGAGGAGGGCCCTCAGTGGATTGGGGGCAGGGAGGAAGGAAATGGGGGTACCAACAAAAGACTTGTTCATACAGAGTTTCTACTTATTAATAAAAATATATTAATAGTAAAAAAAAGAGTTCCAAGGGCAGCCTGGGCTACATGAGCCCCTGTCTCAAACAAAGCAGGACAAAAAAACTGGCTATTTTTCTTTGTGGCTACTATTAAAAACAATCCTTGTCACATGAACATGAGCTTCACTTTCAGGTGCAAGGAGGCTTGCTCACATACCTCTTGTCAGCTGTATGGCTTTGAGGCTCAGAGTCTGGCAAGGGGTCCAGTGTTTTCAGGGGTAGATTTGGTCCTTACAGAAGTTATGTTGGCCACAGCCAGCAAGGGGCAGGATACCCACCTGAATCACGTGACTCAGATTTGGGGCTCCTTTTATTCTAGTAATATTTATTTGTTCTCCATTCATCATAAACTTTGTACATGCTCACTGAAGGGACTTTGGAATACTGAAAGCTACAGAAAACAAACATAGCTGGCCATCAATATGTCCCTCACACAGCACTTGCCTGGGCTTAGGCAGCCTCTGCCTTTTATAGGCAAGCCCCCAGTTAAGGGCCCAGTTGGACAACAAGTAGCAGTGGTCAGAGTCCAATGACCAGAGGAAGCTGGGCGTGGTGGTACACACCTGTAATCCCCGCTACTTGGCTGACAGAGGCAGGAGAATTACAAGTTTCAACCCAGTCTGGGTTACATAGGATGCTCTGCCTCAGGAAGCATAAATCAAAACAAAACAAAAAAAGATAGCAAAGGTGGAGAGACAGGCTCTGAGAAACAGCCCTCCACCCTGGGTTGAAGGTTTTAGGAACACATGTCACTTTCGGAAACTGTGGAATGTGACATCCACTCCTGCACCATGGCCCAAGGAGCCGGGGCTGTGAAACACCAGAAGCCAGACACCCAGGAAAATCCAGCTGCTGCCAGGGGGAATGAGGCCACTAGGCATCAACGCACCTTGTGCAATAACTACCTTGTGGCTCTTGGCCACATAGGCCTCTGCACTTCCAGAAATGTGTGATGAACTCCACAGGTGTGTAGGCATGGGACAGTGGGTGAGTGAGGGCCCAGCCTGGCCCCCTGCAGTCTTCGGGGCAATCTGATTGTGTGATTGACAGAAGCAGGAAGGAGCTAGGAAAAAAGGAAGTCTTCGTAGCCTGGGGTCCAGGAGTCCATTTTTTGGCGTTGGGGAATAAAGTTTATGCAGAAGGATAGACCAAGTGGAGCAAGATGGTGGGCAAAGAGAACTACATATACCCAGGTCCAGTGAAGCTGACCATGGCTGATTCGAGCAGAGGGCCCAGGAGACACTGCGTTCTCACTGGCTCACTAGACAGGAAGTGTGCACTGGTTCCAGCAGCTGAGGTGAAACCTTTATTCATTTGTACCTAGAGCCTAGACTTAGTAGTGCTGAAGGAGATCATTTATTTTTAAAAATAAAGTTTAACATTCATGGAAAGAACAGAAGCTGAAGCTGGCGTCCTGAGCCACTAGCATAGGCTCCAGGTGCCTGGGAAGACCTCTACGTGGTGCACCTGCACTGCTTGGTGCAGTCTTTTCTTTATGTTTTTCGAGGTAGGGTCTTGCTCTAGCCCAGGCTGACCTGGAATTCACTATGTAGTCTCTGGGTGGCCTCAAACTCACGGCGATCCTCCTACCTCTGCCTCCTGAGTGCTGGGATTAAAGGCGTGAGCCACCATGCCTGGCTCAGTCTTTTCTTTTCTTTTTTTAAAAAATATTTTATTTATTCATTTTCAAGCAGAGAGACATTGAGAAAGAGAGAGAGAGAGAGAGAGAGAGAGAGAGAGAGAGAGAGAGAGAGAGAGAGAGAGAGAGAGAGAGAGAGAGAGAATAGGGTGTGCCAGGGTCTCTAGCCACTGCAAATAGACTCCAGATGCATGCGCCACTTTGTGCATCTGGATTTATGTGGACACTGGGGAATCAAACCCGGGTCATTAGGCTTTGCAGGCAAGCTCCGTAACTGCTGAACCATCTCTCCAGCCCTCTTGTGGCGGTCTCCAGGCTCCAAAATGATTTGATAATAAAAACCACCCTGGCTTCCACCTGACTTTCCCTACAGGTGCACTATGATTCCCCCAAATCCCTTGATGAGGCATCACTGTGTCAGAATGCCCTGCCTAGGGCAGGCCAGGTGGCCCTGTCAAGCTTCCCCAGAGCTCCAGGCCTCCTTCATAGCACCCCTGGGAGGCTCTGCCTTTCTGCCCACTCCCACCTCCCAGCCAGGCTGCAGCTCCAAGACTGGAGCAGTGCCTGGTCAGAGAATGCTCCAAGTGCCGGCTTGTCTGGACCGGCCCCTTCAAGAGCTGTCTGTTGCTGCTGTGAATCACCTGCAGAAATGCGTCCAAATCAGGTGTCCAGTCCAGTGCCCCAAAGACCTTTCTGGTAGACTTGCTTACTATGGGGATAAGTCCAAGGGAGTGGGTGGGAGGCATGGTGCCTACCGTTTGGCTCTCATCTTCCTTTCTGTCAGCAGGCTTGTCAGTCTGCGATGCTGCTTTTCTCCTGGACATTGGGGAGGAAAGACAAGTCAGCTTCCCAAGGTTTCACACTAGCCCAGAACTCCAGGCTGCTTCCATGCCAGAACTATTTGGTCCCTCAATGCAGCTCATGGGAAACAGGATGTCTATGTGAAGGGACCAACTGCTCAGGCATCTTTCTACTCAGGAGCCAAACCTGGGGGAGTAAGGCCTTCTGTGCTCACCCATGACCTAGACTCAAAACTGGTCTGGGTAGGAAGGAAGGGTTTGCAATGTTCCTCTCTCTGTTCAGCTCAGCCAGGGATGGCCTATGCACCCAATGGGGAGAAAGCTGGCTGTACCCAGTCCAGGTCTCTCAGGACACTCGGGGCCTACCCCTGTGGGATAGACTGGTGCCTTTGTGGGCTATAGTCTTTTGGGTCAGGGCAGTGAGAGGCTTCTGTAGAAAAGCATTGGCCCAAGCACCTGGACTCTCATGTCTTGGACCTCAGCAGCTTCTTTGACAGTTGAGAACACCAAGAACCTATACATGCCCAGAATAGCTCCAGGGCTGCCCTGTACTCAGGTTTTGCATCTTTCTCACAAAAACAAATTTTCCTTTCATGACTCTAAAACCTTATTCATACTTCCTGGCCCTCCAACTTCCACAGAAGGTCTCTGATGACTTCTCAGCTCTGTGATGCTTCCAGAGCATTTCCCTCTTGGAACTTGAGGTGAGTTGCCTGCCAAGAATGAAATGGGCCTGGTGTGTGTGTGGTGAGAGGCTGTTCTGATGCCAGTGGCCAGTGGCAGACCTCATCACTCAGCCCAGAACCTGGGAGCTGTCCTTGCTAAAGCAGTAAGCCTGGGTGATTCCACCTCTCGATTTTACTCCGCTGCCCTTAACGACTTCAGTCTCACTCTGCCAGCCACCCTTCGCCTCTTGGTGGACTATGATGGCTTCCTCACTGGTCTCCCCAATCACTTTGCCCCTCTGCAATCTATTTCTGTAGGTGTGGCTCAGTGGCAGAGCATATACCACACATATGAGGCCTCAACATTGTTCAATCAATCAATCAATTACAGACCAAGTGACTCTACACTGGAGTTAATGAAGTAACTATGTGGAAGGGCTGGCCACATAGCCCCCTCAATAAATATCCACGTTCCCTCTTGTATACCATTATTGGTAGAGATTCCAAATGTCTGATATAAAAGAAGCAGGAGATTACAGTTCTAAGAACCTTCATCAAGGTCAACCTCACTGCCAGCCCCACCCACCCAGTACCCATGCACCTGCCCAGCACCTATCTTGAGGAGGATTACAGAGAAGGGCTGATTAATTCTTGCTGGGTTGTGCAGAGCATGTTTGTTTTTGTAGGGCCTTGACTCCCCCACCAGCACCTGGAGTCTAGCTGGCTCCTGGCAACTCTGGCCTTTTCCTGTTTTCAGAGAGAGGGGGAGAGGAAGAACACTCACTCCCTTTCAGTTTGAGCTACACCATCTAGACCAAGCTGTTAACATGTACATTTTCTTTTCTCAAAATATTTTCTATTCTTATCTGAGGCCTAGTCACTTGAGTGTTCTGAGATGCAGTCTACCTTGTGCACAGTGAGGTGTTCTCTTTCAACTTTAGCTCCTACTTCTCTGCACACGGTGGGCCGCTCAGCCTTTCCAAGGGCTTGGACACTACCAGGCACCTCTACCACTCTTGCATGTGCCGTGCCCCCCCTCAGCCCAGAAACAAAGAGGGTTAGCACTGCGGGGGACTCCCTCTGGCTCGATGCTTCAGTCAGTCTTTGAATGGGGAACTAAAGGAACAGATGCCATAAGAAATCTGCTTGGCTAAACCAGCGACAAAGATTTCTGGGGCCCAGCAAGGAGTTCCAGTGTAATGTCAAGTTACACATGCTTAGTCTAGGAGGCACGAGACCCACCTCTTGGCCAGCAGTTTGTTCATTTCTTCCATGAGGCCTCCTCCACCTCCCCCACTGCTCGCCCGGTTGGCATCAGACTTTGAGGTCCCGCTGGGACTGGAGCCTCCAGATGCATCTTCTGGCTGAGGGAGAAGGTGCATGTGAATCTCTGGTGGGGTGCAGGGGCAGCCCCTCGCCAGGGGAGGCAGGAGTGCACATGTGGATCCCAAGACCTCAGGAGGGGGGACATCTGGTCCAACATCCTCAAATCCGCAGGTGAGAAAACGAGATCTAAAGCAGCCCAGGGACTGGCTCAGGTCCCACCCCACAGCTAACACTTCTAGGCCTACAGGCTCAAGGCTCGTGTCCTTGGCTGAGGCCAGCTGGCCACCAGGGAGGGAGGAGGCACACTCTGTGGGAAGGAAATAACATTCAGGCCAGTGATCTGTATTAAGATCACTCTTTTATGACCACATTTAAGAGCACGTGACTGCAGCCTCACTCCAGAGCACACATGTGAGGGGTGGCTGGAAGTCACCGCCACAGGAAAGCAAAGGTAGCTTCAGAAGACCCAGGGTGGAGTCCGAACTGCAATTTATAAACTCTGTGAGTGAGCAAGTTGTTGAAACTCCCTGTGCCTCAGTTTCTTCATCTGCAAGGATGAAAATAGGTGTGTTCCATTGGGAGGGTCAACATGAGAAGCAAAAGCAGCTTATATAAAGAAGTAGCAGCCGGTGTGCGCCTTTAATCCCAGCACTCGGGAGGCAGAGGTAGGAGGATAATTATGAGTTCAAGAACACCCTGAGAATTCCAGGGTGAATTCCAGGTCAGCCTGGGCTAGAGTGAGACCCTACCTCAAAAAAACAAACAAAAAAAAAGTAGCTGCTGACAACAAACTGACCAGGTTTGCTCATTCTGTGTCACAAGAGTGGCTGGGCCTGATGGATGCAGAGAACAAAGGAGCCTGCCACTGTGTGGAGGGTGTCTAGCCCAGCTGCCCCCATGGGCTCTTACCCGCGGCACTCTCCTCAGCTTGGCCCCAGCCAGGGCAGCAGCCAGTCCTGATGCCGAGTTCTCATCGTGGCTGGCCCCTTGAGCTCCTCCAGCCGGCAGGGGGGGTGGGGGAGGAGGAGTGGCTCCTGTGGGTGGAGGGGGGACCGGGGGTGGGGGTGGGGGTGGAGGTCCACTACATGAGAGGGTGGCGCTGGCTGCGGATGAGGGGTGCCCAGGTGGGAGGATGGGCCCTGAAATGCAATGGGAGAGATCAGTCTCCAGCACCCAGCTAGTATCAAACTTGCTATTTTCATTCAGTTCCTGGGAAAAGGATGGAGGGCAGTTTGCACCTCACAGGGATGAGGAACAGAAGAGTTTGCCTCTTCGAGGAAGCCCCCACAGAACAGACTTGACCTTGTTACAATCACTTCCTACTCTGGTCTCCTCAGCAGGGGGGGGTCGCTGGCTGGACCCCGACTGCCACCATGTGCTCAGCATTTCTTGAGCACATGACTTCCTCCTGCTCCAGTCATGCTTTTCCAGTGGGAGGGGAAGTTCTGTTCCTGCTAAGTTCTTGGCACCATCCTAGGTATTGACAGAGTTGGTCCCAAGATGTAACCGAGTGCCCCTGGCCTCTGAAGGCTGTGGCAGGTCCCTGTGGCTCTGAGGCCGACTGGGGAGATGGGATGAGCTCCACTATAAACTCATCCAGCTGTCCTCTACCCACTTCCACCTGAGCCTCAAGGTGCTGGGAGAACAGGTGATGGTGCTGAGAGCCCAGCAGGGAAGGCCAGCAGATCACACAGGTGGACAAAGTCAACATGTGCCAGCTACAAGACACGCTACCAAGAGCAACCAACCACACAGCGCTGAGACACTCGGGAAGCCTGATGTTCCTGCAGAGGTGGGATTAGACAGGAAAGGGGGTGTCAGTGAGGTGAGAGGAAGCAAGGGTGAAGAGGAAACAAAGAGAAGAAGCCAATGTGCTGTGGTGGTAGTGGGCAGAAAAGGTGCAGGGGAGGCAGGCTGCATTCCAGAGCTCCATCCCAGGAAAGATGGAAGAGGCCAGACCAGCAGAGAGCAGGTGCTGAGACACCTAGGTGAGAGGGTCTCGCCAGCCTACGAGCACAGGATGCCGGGAAGAGCAGCTGGGCTGTTTTCTCATGGGCAAAACAGGACACTATTCTCCTGCCTGCTGCAGAAGGCATTTGAGCAAATTAGGCAAGACAGGGATACGAAGCACTTGGCTCAAGAGAAAAGTATTGTCCCTATCAATGATGATGACGACACCCTCTTTGTGGTCCCCTTGGGTAGGATATCAGGGCTGGTGCTCGACAGTCCCTGCTCTGGCAGTCCTCTCTGAGTGCCTTCAGCACCCTCGGCGACATGCCAGGCTCAGCACTGGTCCTTGTGTCTCCTTCTGGGCCCTTTGCAGAGGTCCACTGCAGACGTGTGCAGGGTGTCTAGCCCAGCTGCCCTCCTAGGAACTCTTACCCACTGAACCCTCCTCAGCTTGGCCCCAGTCAGTCCTGATGTGGAGATCTTGTCGTGGCTGTCCCCTGAGCTCTTCTAGCTGAAGGCTGGGTGAGATGGGTAGCACTGGACAGTGGACTGTCTGGGGTTAGTTCTGCCTTGATCACACTGTGTTCACAGCCTTTAGTATACTTCCTGACACACAGGAGGTGCTCCCTCTATGTGAACCTGAGGACTGAGTGATGGCAAGACCAGAAGGCTGTTGAGGAGGACCTAGCCTCTCTTCTGGTCTCTTGTCCTCTATTTCACCTGAAGTAATGGTCACACTTCGAGCCTATGTGTCAGCAGCTCCTCGGGGTCCCTGAGTGGCATGGGGCACAGTGTGGGAGGCAGCCTGGAGGAGGGCTCTCACCTGTGCCCGAGGTTCTCCTCTCCAGAGACTCCTGACGGTGCTGCTGTTGCTGCTCCATCACTTGTCTGAAAAACAAGCACAGCCCAGCATGGCATGGCCTGACTAATCCACACCAGGAGCAGTGTTCACGGGCCTGGGAGCCCAGGCTTCACTGCTGTGCTCTCCTGAGAGCCAATGCGGGGCTCCCCGTCTTAAACAGATGGAGGTGGACTGGCAGTCTTCTAAGCTGGCCCACACTGAAGCTAGGGTGACCCTATGACTGATTCACTCACTGGAGTGACTAAGCTTTCCTCTAGGCTGACGGGCTCACCTGGCATTGGGGGCCTGTGGCTTCAACAGTCCCTGGCACTATTGGTTGTCAGGAGAAATGGATGCACAGGCCACATTTCTCACTTTCCCAGGTGAGCTGCAGACTGGGTGTCCCTTCACTGGTCCATCAGGCATCTCAAAAGTGGTTAGGACAGTGTGGGTCTGTCTGTGGGCCAAGGACGGAGCTCATGGATCTCTGTCATGCAGCAGGTGCTCAGTGATTGGTAGACGTGATATGGAGGGTAAGTATGTGAACTCCATCCAGAGAACTTTCTGAAAGGTTCCTGTTCTGGCTTGCGATCATGGTCAAGTCATTTCCCTTTCTTGGGCCACAGGTGCTCATGAGCATACCACCACCCTCATGGGTTTTGTTAAGGTATGCAAGAAATACCAAGAAGGATGAAAATGCTAAGGTATCAAAAGCATGTAAAGCACTACCAGCAGCAGATGTCAAAACATCACCAACTCCAACCTGCTTTGCAAGACACTATCTAGAAAACAAGAGTAAAATGTGGGTGTTAGCAAAACAAAGATCATGTCATGGCTTGGGGATGTAGCATGTGTGTGACCCCAAGTTCCAACCCTAGTACCATACACACAACCTCTCCCCAGGGCTTCCTCTAGGGTACAGCCTGACCATGAGGGGGCACTCTGGTCTGAGGATAGGCTCCTTGTCACTTTCTGATTTGGCCTTGGGTTAGGGTTAAGCAGTGTTGTGGGTGTTTAGCCAATTCTGAGAACTATCACTGGGGATTGCCCTCCTCTGCACGCAGGCGTCCTGGGACCTGGCAGGGAGCAGAGGCTGGAGTCAGATTTGACTGCTGGCCTGTGTTTTTCAAGCACTTCCTTCCAAGCTGAAGGGGGGAGCGCCACTCCATTCTGAGTTTTTAGCTCATCTGGGAAACAGTACCGTTGATAATGATCCCTAAGAGTCAGCATGAGGATTAACATCAGACTGAGTATGCAAAGACCTTCCTAAATTGCAAGTGCCATAGTCTTGAGAGACTAAAGCTAGACCTTTCAGATCAGCAACACCTGTGAAGGGACAAAAATGAACTTCTCATATCTGCAAGTACTCTAGGAAGCCCAAGTCCATCCAGTACCTGGTGTGTGTGAGATAGGCAGAGCCAGGGCCATACCACTGCAAGCAAGGAGACTGAGAGCTATACCAGTAAGTAGCTTGCCTGGGGTCATGATGTACCACATCAAAAACAAAAGGCTTAGGCCAGTTGCTGGGAGCAAGTGTCAGCTCCCCGACTCAGGTGTCAGTTCAGCCACCCCACACTCTGTGCTCCACAGAGCTGGGTGGAGATGTATGGACGAGGCCTCTCCACCCTTGACCAGATGTCAGCTTGTGAGGAACAGATTTGTGTTCTCTCTCTCTCAAATATTCATAAAAAGCCCTATTTAAGGGTTGGAGAGATTGCTCAGTGGTTAAGGCGCCTGCCTGCAAAGCCTAAGGACCCAGGTTTGAATCCCCAGATTAACAAGGTGGTGCATGTGTCTGGAGTTCACTTGCAGTGACTAGAGGCCCTGGCACATCCATTCTCTCTCTCAAACAAATAAAATTGTCAAAAACAAAAACAAAAAACAAAGGATAGATGGAAGATTTGGGTTTCAGTGATTTTTTTGACAATGTGATGTTGGACAGGATGCTCCATGGGGAGCCACCATGATCTCTTGTGTGATCTCAGGACACAGGACTGTCCTCTCATACTCTCCCTCCACATCACAGGACACACTCAGGAGATTCAGTTAAACAACAAGGGCCAGTGTGCAGGACACTGTTAGGTTTATACTGAGGGAGGCATAACTGAGGTCAGGGGTGCTCTGTGTAAAACACCCAGGATTGCAGAAGCCACTGGTTGCTGTCTGTATTAGTTTCCCTGTCCTCTCTGGTCTGGTCTGTTGTCCAGCCTCAGTGTGTGTCCTGAAAATGCTGGCCTGAGGATATGGTGTCCTGGCTCATTGAAGGGTGCCCCTTGGCAGTACTTGGGAGGCTGATAACTGCGGGGGATGGGGTTACCTTCTCTGGATGTCCATCTCTTCTGGAGAGGGGCCATTCTGCACCTGACGCTGGGTGGAGGGGCCTGTGGGCAGAGAAGCAGAGTGGAACAGTCAGGAGAGGGAAGAAAGGCCCTGACAAATAGCTTTGTGGCATCCCTCTCCCTCTGGCTACAGAGAAGATGCCCCTGGTTGTCCTTTAAGAGTGGGCTTTCATACCTGTGCAACACCTACCCCACCTTAGACTCTCAGTCTCCCCTCCTCTCTTAAGGTTCCACCCCGAGACATAAGTAGGATCCCAACTCTTATGCTGACACCTCTCTCCTTCCTTTCAAACTCCGACACTAACATCACCAGGACCTGGAACTGGCAAACCCAACAGGTCTGCTTTATTCCAAGTTTGAGTTCAGGACTGACCTATAGCTTGGGACAATGTGTGTGGGGTAGGGTCTCCTCCTAGGCCTGTTGCTCTCTGCTGCCCGCATTGGGAGTCTGGGGCACCACAGGCCATACCCTCCCTGAACCCCGAAGGCAGGACCCTGCTGCTGGGCCTTGTGACTGCAGGAGGGCTAGTGCTGGGAGCCTATGACAGCATGCCTTGTGCCATGTTTAAAATGAAACTCAGGGGCTGGATAAATGGCTCAGCAGTTAAGGCATTTGTCTACAAAGCCTAATGACTCAGGTTTGATTTCCCAGTGCCCACATAAAGCCAGATGCACAAAGTGGTGCTTACTTTACAGTGGCAAGTGGCTGTGGTAGCCCATCCTCTCTCTATCTGTCTTTCTGCTCGCAAAATACATAAATGAATACTTAAAAAATAACATGAAATGAAATTCAGGCTACAGCTTCAACCCAAGAAATAGTTGACTGGTTCTTCTCTTTGTCAGCTCAAGTGTTCCTTGGGAATGGTAGTCAGTGACTAGGAGAGAGACCTGGCAAGCTGCTGTTTCTATCTTATGTCAAGTGAACGCTGGAGTCTGTAACCTCAGCAACACAGGGGATCCTTTGCAGCCTCCCACTTTACAGAGGCCCAGGGTCTTAGTGGTCTTTTTCTGAGAATAAGCAATTACTACTGCATTACTACTATAATTGCTGAGAAGCAATTACTTTGGAAGCCTTACTAGAAAAATGTCTAGGCATTTTCTTTCCTTAATTTACATTTCAATTTTAATTCTCACAACAGATAGGAGACTGCCTATTTGCATTTGGAGCTACTGAAGGAATGAGGTCCAGGTGACTTGCTCAAAGCTCCTAACAAGTGGCAGAGCGAGACACAAGGTACCCGTCAAACGCTGTATTCTCTGTAAAGTCAGACTGTGACTACTCACGTGTCACCAGTAGGGCCACAAGTTGCCCTGTCCTTGGATGGTGCTCTCAGGCGTTGCTCAAGTGTCCACAGAGTAGACAGGGGTCCTTGCCCCCTCCCACTCATCCTGGCTGAGGCAGATTTCACAATGTCTCAGCTCTACAGTCCAGGACTCTGCTGCTAGCCCATAGCTCTAGCTCGAGCAACTTAATCCACTCTTGGGTCTGGGACTTTGCTCTTCTAGAGAGGCAGAGTGCCTGTCCTGACAACCTCATGGAGGCTCTAGTTCTGGTCCCTGCTCTAAGGCTGTCACTGCAGCTGTTTCCTGTCAAGACCTCAGATGGCAACTGTTTGCTCACACAGTGGTCAGTTGTGGTCCACACTTTGGATTCCTCATTCTGCTCACTGGTCTGGATTTCCAACAACTTTAGGTAACCTGCTGTTGCTGAGGACAGGGGAGACCAGCAGGAACCTCCAGTACCTTCCAGGCCCACCTCCATGTTTAAGACACACTTCAAAAGTCAGCTAAAGAGCAGAAAAAGATAGCCCTTGGTTGCATGAGGCCCTCTTCTCTGCCCACTGTCTCCTGTCTCCTTCTACCAAGGCAACAGATGAACTGTATGAATCAAAAGCACTCACTGATCCAAAAAGTACTGCAAAACGTCACTTGTCATGAATTCCCCTGTCCACCTAAGTGGCCTCTGGTTCCAGTCAAGTCTGCATGCACTAGTGAAAAGACACTTTTCTTTCCCATGGGTGGTAATGGCTTTGAGAAGTGAGGGAACTTATTCAAAGAGCCATGGAGGTCATGATGCTGGCCTCGCTGTCCCAAGCTTATCAGACCTGGTCACTGATCTTGCCAGGAGGAAGGGATCTGGCCCAACGACTAGAAACTCTCTCACCTTCTCTCATTCACCTCAGATAAATTTTCTCAAAGTGAAAATGAGCTTATTAGCATTATACACATGAAAAAGAGAGATGTCAGGTAGCATATCAAGCCATGGGAATAACAGGGTAGCTGTGCATTACTAGTGTCTGTAGGTCCCAGCCCTCCGCCCCCGCCATGGCAGGGCTTATCACTGGCAATAAGACGGGAGGGCAGGAGAAGCAATAGGCAGGGACCTGCCTCTTGATGAGCTTTCTTTCTGACACAGAGCTGCTAAAACACAAGCTGAACATCCAACTGAACCTGAACCCAAGCTCATCTGCTTCCAGTCCCACTGTGACTTTGTGCTGAATGGGAGGCCCTCTTCCTAGCCTTGGCACTACTCCCCAAACATGTGGTGAGGACCCCGGGGAAAATAAACCAGCAGTGGGGGTGAAGAGGGCCAGCCTCTAGTCAGGAGCCCACTGGAAGGGGAGCAATGGTGAGGCCAGCTGGAGGGGATGGAGCTTAATGACCCAGGGTGGAGTGTGACTGTAGGAGGGTATGGGGTCAGGAAGTCAAGTACCCTCTAAGAGAGGGGGGTGAGCACCGGACTACACACCTGGAACTCTCAGGTTTATAGCCAGTAACTGCTGCGTCTAAGCAAGCCTATAGATTGCTATGTGCCCTTCACAGGCTACTCCAAGCCTGTGTGAACTTATATTTAACACTGAGGCAAACTCTGAAAACACCATGGAGCTTTCCCAGCTTTCAACTGACTTTAAGAATCACTAATTTTGGCCAGGTGTGGTGGCGTATGCCTTAAATCCCAGAACTTGGAAGGCAGAGGTAGAAGGATCACGGCGAGTTTGAGGGCAGCCTGAGACTACATAGTGAATTTCACGTCAGCCTGAGCTAGAGCGAGACCTTATCTTAAAACACCAAGGCAAGACAAACAAAAAGAATCACTGTTTTGGGAGGCCATGCAGCAGAGCAATGTATTATCGATCTCTCACAGGCTTTGCTGTAGATGATAATGGTTACTGAAGTTTCAAGAACTCTGAGAGCCATTTTCATTGAAAGCACTGACCTACCTCTTCACTAGCCTTTGCAGGTAGGTATTCATGGAAGGCCAAAAACTACCTGAGATCATTCTAATGTCACCATCCATCCATCCATTTATCTATATGCAGCCTCTCAAGTTGCTCAGGCTAGCCTCAAACTCAACCATCTTGCTGAAAATGGCTCTAAACCCTTGATCCTGTCTCCACCTCCCAAGTGCTGGGATTACAGGCCTGAGCCACCATGCCTCACCCTCCCTTTGAGACAGAGTATTGCATGTATCCTAGGCTGGCTTCTAACTCACAATCCTCCTTCCCTCCTAAGTGCTGGGATTACAGGCCTGAGCCACCACTCCAGCTGTGCTAGAAATGCACTCTATAAAGAGTCATCAAAGCGACTCATCTCCCATCACCTCTCCCCACACCTTAACTCACCATTTTAAAATTTGTATTTGAGAGGAGAGAGAGAGAGAGAGAGAGAGAGAGAGAGAGAGAGAGAGAGAGAGAGAGAGAAATGGGTGTGAGAGTCTGCAGCCATTGCAAACAAACTCCAGATACATGTGCCACTTTGTGTATCTGGCTTTAGGTGGGTACCAGGGAATTGAACCTGGGTCATTAGCCATTGCAGGCAAGTGCCTTAATGGTTGAACCATCTCTCCAGCACATAAATCACCTTTTAATCCTTAAACACACCCAAACTCTATCTGTGGAGAGGCTGATTTGAGACCTGTTCTCCCATCTCCACACTTGGCCACTTTATGAATAAATCCTCTCAAAAAACTTCTTGCTTCAGCGACTGGCATAGACTGCAGGGGCAAAACGCTCTTGGCTTAGAAACACACTTACATGTATTGCCCCTTCACAGAGGGCTTCAGAGCACCACATAAGGATTTGACAAAGGATTCCAAGGAGGATACCATCATGTTCAGGAATGCTGCCCTTGTGTAGGGGAAGGGACAGGGAGACCACAGGAAATAACATCCCTTTCCTCCCCTGTGCTCTCACAATCTGGCCCAGGCAGACAGGGTTCACCAAGCCTAGGAATCTGTGATGCTGAGCCCTGTGCAAACCAGGGCATGCTGTGCCTGTTTGCACAAACCCAGAAGACAGCCCAATGTGGATGGATAATCAAGGCAAGGCTGACACCTGCTTCTAACAAAGGCCTTGCTCTTGTTCACTCCCCACAATGACAGCAGCCTCCAGGTCCTCTGGGACCAAGGGACGGCTAAGTTTCCAGCTCATCTCTATAGGAAAGGCATCCCTTGGCCTCCTGAAAAGATGGAACCTGAGATCCTGGGAGTGCCAGAGATAGAGGATCCAGGCCCTGCTGGGTGATGCTTGATGGGATTTCTGGCCAACAAATGACAACCACCTGGTATGAGCTTGGCACAGTTTCCCCGCCCCCCTGCCCGGAGTAGCCCTTTCCTTCCCTCTCTAGCATCTCTCAACTTCTTCTTTTCCTTCTTTCTAGGTGGCCCTGCCTTCCTCAAGCAGGCAAGTGACCACAGACAAGTGTGGGAGTGGAGTCTGCGATCTGGTCTGGCCACTATTCTCAGAGTCACCTGGCCCAAACCACATAGGACTTGGCACCAGGGCTAGGCTCAGTGCCCAGGACAGATGTCTCAAAGCCCAGGACTCTGCCCTGCCCCTCCTCCCAAGTACACCAATGTTCAGTCCTGGCTAAACAAACACCTCCACATCTGTCTAGAAAGCCAAGGTGGCTGATGTCCTTATCTCCCAAACTCAGCTCAGTAGTAGACAATTGCCTGACTGCCACCCCTCCACATTTTAATGTTGGGTTAGCTGCTTGCTTGAGGGAATCCTATCTGAATTTTCCAGTGTTTTCTGCCTAAACCTCACTGCAGACTAGGCTCACAGTGGATCATTCAGCTTTACTCAGATCAGCTGTGCCAGCAGAGTCGTCACCCCTGGAACTCTGGCAATAGAACCTTGAGCTCAGCAAGTACAGCTCAGGCACTTTGGTGACCAACTAACCCATACCTCAGGACCTGAGAGCTCAGGCTGTGAAAGCTGGGTCCTGTGGAAGGGCATCTCTTCAAATGTGGAGGCTGCTTCAGAGATGGGAAGTCACATAGTGAAGAACCTATTTTATGCCCCCAAAGTGACACGGCAGAGAGGAAAGGTCCTCTTTAAACAAATGATAGCTTGAGGCCTAGTGCCAATCGCATGTCAGTGACCATTCCTGCCCTGGCCCCTAACCCTTTGCCTTGCATTCAGGGGTCCTGAGGCTTAGAGACAGGGCAAGGGCTTGTCTAAGGCCATGCCCATTCAAGGGGCAACTCAGAGATAAACCCAGCCTCTAGTTCTCAGGCCAGAGCATCCCACCCACACTCTTGGCCAACTCAGGATGGCTCCCTGGGTACACTATTTTTTTAGTAACATGTGTTACCATGTTTTAGTAAGTGCAATAAACTAATCTTGAAATGAACCCTGAACAGAATAAATGGCAACAACATTTTACTAAACTTGTATAGTTTACAAAGCTTTTTAACATCTTTTTCAGTGACTAATCTGCCAATCTTCCAAGGTAGGAAGTATTAGCTCTGCTCGGTGAGGAAACTGAGGCTCAACTAGGAAAGGCTGGGTAACTTGCATAAGGTCGTCATGTCTCCACTGAGCAACTGCTGGAGAAGAGCCCAGGCCTCCTCATGCCAGCTGTCGCTGCTTCTACCCTGCCACTTCTGCAAAGACTGCTGTCAACCTCTGGTCAGCGGCAAAAGACACTCTCCCCAGGATCCTGCACTGCTCCCCCACCCGGCCCCAGGAGCAGGTGGGAATGAGAGGAGAGGCCCAGGAGGAGCAGGAAGGAGAGCGAGGAGCTCGGTCACCTACAGGTCACTCTGCAAAGCACGGTGCAGTCACAGTGGCAGAAGCAGAAGCAGTGGAAGGTCCACTCCCTGCTGACCATTACGGGCAGGGCTCCTCGGCACAGTCCACCAGGCGCCTCTCGCATCCTGACCACTTACCTCTTTTTCCTCAGCCGCCTGGCTAGTGCAGTGGTAACTGATATGCTGTCCCACTGGCAAGTGGGCTTCATCCTGTCAATCTTTAATGAAGCTTCCCAGCTAACCTATCAGATCCCTCTTGGCTACCTGATTCCAGCAAGCTGGGGAGGCCTTAGGGACTGTGCAGACCCCTTGTAGGGGTTCTGCCCATAAGTCTCAAATACACCAGACATCTATCTGAAGGGACTTCCTATCATGGCTTTCCTCTTACTCTGATGGGACCAGGGTAGGTGTGCAGGCAGAAGGAACAGGTGACCTCTAGGGAAATGAATTCCTGGGCAGCATGCCTCTTTGTCACCTGCTCTTTGCAGACCCTACAAGAGCCTCTCTTAGTTTTTGGTCTCCTTTTTCATACACTGAACTCCTTTGCCTGAAGTGCACAGACTTCTAAGTCTCCCCTTATGGCAACCAGGGCTGTTTCCTCTGTACTTCCCTGGGGTAGAACAGCAATATGTCAAGTAAGAGTATTTTCTTTCAGACAAAAGTCTTGCCCTGTAGCCCAGGACTGGTCTCAAACTCAAAATTTTCCTGCTTTAGACTCCCAAGTCCCAATTGCTGAAGTTGCAGACTCATTTCACCAGTTCCGCAGCTTCTGGTGCCGGCGTTGGGCTGCGTGAGGTTTGCTGTTCATTTTGCTAGCGGCGGCTGCTAGTGCTTCCAGCTCCCTCCATTTGCCCACGGCGCCAGGCACCAGGTTCAGTGGCGGCTGGTTTTCAGACTCAGGCAGGGAGGGAGCAGCTGACCTCTGCATGGCGGCTAGCCTGTGCCCACAGGAGTGTTGTGGAGAACACCCTCTAGAGAGCCCCGCTTATGGGCAGCTCTCCGTGTTACAGCTCTGGGAGTATGGCAGAGAATACTCCCTTGGAGAGTGCGGCTCTCCGTGTTAGTGTGTTCAGCTCATTTCTCCTGAGAGTGACGAGCAAAGTTACCCAGGAGAGTGCAGTGGAAAGCTCTCTCTCGTTTAATGTATCAGTACAGTTGGTTATGTAGAGAAAAAGGGAAGAGGCAAGGGCAGAAATGGGTAAAGGAGATTGGTAGTGGTCAGCAACCTGCGAATGCCTGCTTTGCATAGATCAGCCCCAAGTGGACCTGACCCTAGTATTGAATGGTGGCAAAGGAACTGTCACCTTAGACTCTATTGTCCAGGCACAGTGGGGGTGAGAACATGGGGTTCCCTGCCAAGGGCTCAGAGGTCTAGGATCAAAGGAAGGAGTTTCTGCGAAGCGCCTTCTGCGTCTCCAGGAAGCTCAGAGATAAGCAAACCTTACACTTTATTGGGGCTTCAATTGGCCTCTACTTACTTTAACCCTATGCCCTCTGTGTTCCTTTTAGCAGTACCCCACAGCAGACATGTACCACCACTCTCAGCAAGGGTATGCATAGGCTTTTAAAGGACTGCACTAGACATAGAGGAACCCACAGCCCCAATTCCGAGCATCTGCCCCGTTCCCCTAGGTAGAGCTTACTCACTGCTCTGCCCAGCTCCTTGCCCATCCTCCCTGCAGGATCGGGGGTCCACCCTACTGGGTCTGTGCTCTTGGAACAGCATCAGTTCACCAGAGAGGCCAGTCAGGAGTGTCAGGACGATGGTGAAGAGGGCTGTGGCACCCACTACTCAGTGCTCATGATCTGTCAAGCCCTGTTCTGGGCATGTGGCCTTGAAGGCACTGGGAACTGAATGTCAGTCCTGGCTTTATCAGGCACCCTTTGACCTTCCCCTCAGCTCCAGGCAGAAGTTATCCTTGAGCCTGCCTTCCTAGGCCTGGCCCTACCTACTTCTCCAACTCCCTCTCCCTACTTCTCCACAGGAACACCACCCAGGGCAGTGCTCCTGAGAGCAGCATGAGGCTTGGACATTTTCATGCAAGCATATAATGAATGCACCTTCAGCATGTCTCTCCCCTCCTCTGGCGCAACCTGACTCCCATTGCAAAGCAAAACTGTCTAGGCTAGACTCTAGGGGAACAAAAGGGCCTTTGTTTATGAGTGTTCTCTTTTTTATTAATATTTTTATTTACTTGAGGTGGGGATGAGGGAGAGTATGTGTGCACTAAGGTGCCTGCTGCTGTAAATGAACTCCAGATTCACATGCCACTTTGTGTGGCTGGCTTTACACTGGTACTAGCAAACTGGACCCTGATTGGCAGGCTTTGCAACCAAGTGCCTTTAACTGCTGGGCCATCCCCAGCTTCCTCTTTTTGGACTACACTTTACCTGGCAAACTGTATTTATCCTTCAAGATAAACACCAGGCATGCTGTTATGATATGAAGTCTTCCTTTATACCTTTTCTTTTCAAGGTAGGGTCTCGCTCTAGCCCAGGCTGACCTGGAATTCACTATGTAGTCTCAGGCTGGCCTCGAACTCACAGTGATCCTCCGACCTTCACCTCTCCAGTGCTGGGATTAAAAGTGTGCACCAACATGCCAGGCCTGAAGTCTCCCTCCAAAAGGCTCGTGATGAGAGATGAATGGATCCAGAGGTGCAGACTTCATCAATGGGACAATCTGAATGGGCTAATAGGAGATGGTGCCTAACTAGAGGAAGTGTGTCAGTGGTAGTGTGTGTGCCTTTGCAGGGTGGATCTGGGCCCTGGATCTTTCTTCTCCTGTTTTCTCTGCATTAATCCCAAAGGCCCCTTCTACTGTAAGGTCTGACTCAACCTGAACCCAAGGGACCATGGACTGACTCCTGGAATTGTGAGCTGGATCAAACCTTTCCTCCTTCAAGTATTTTTTGGGCATTTGTTATAGAAAACCATAGTAACAGTAGTGTCCACCCCCAGGGCTCTCCTAGGAGCCTGTTCCATTACCTCAGTCTGCAGTCCAGGCCTTTGCTCTACAATCTTATAAGCCCTGTTATTTCCCTATATTGTAGCTCTGGACAGCATGTATGCACAAGCCTCTCTTCTTCAGTTGGCTGTGAGTTCTGTAAACACAGGGACCATGTCTAATTCATCTCTGGATGCAGAGCCCAGTAGCTCATAGATGCTGCTCATTCATTTATCAGCTGAACAACACTGGTGCTAGGGATTCAAGCTGATATAAACCACTTTCCTAAAACTAACAACATAGTGAGGAGAAACAGGCAACACAATCTAGCATACACAAAGAAAAATACAGCACAATGACAGAAATATGGTAACTAAGGTTTGAGTTCCACTTAAGATAGACTAACTCTGATCAGGTGATCTTTAAACAGAGTCCCTAATGAAGCAAGGGAAATGAGTAGTGAACGTAAAGGGACACTTGGTATATAGGGCCCCGAGTTAGGACCTTGCTTGGCATTTCTGAGAAATGGTGAGGACGACAGTGCAACCAGAATGCAATAGGCAAGGTAGAGTAAGAAGAAGTGAACTCAAAAAGGCAGCCAGGGCCAGAACATATGGACCCTGGTAAGGACTTGGACTTCATGCTAAGCAACACTGAAGTCTCCGAGCACTGTAAGAGGTGGCCCGATTTGAACCAGAGCTGGAAAGATCTACCTGCTTTGCTGTTTGGAAGACAGACAGACAGACAGACAGACAGACAGACAGACAGACAGACAGATGTGAGATAAGCAGAGGCAAATCTCGTAGGTGTGTCTGTGTGTGCGGTGTCTGTTGAATGAGTGAGTAGATGAAGGCAGGCAGCAGGTAAGCAGGTGAGGACACAGCTTCATGTCATCTCCCCACATGCACTCCTAAAACTGGAAGCTGTATGCCAAGTTCATCAGGACTTGGCTTTCGGAGCTCTGGGAATGGTTATTCACTAAAATGTTTGAGCTGGCTCTTATCCTACATAAGCCAAAGTTGACAGAAAGCTACTTGTGAAATTATTGTCATTAATTTTATTATTATTTTGAGACAGGGTCTCATTATGTAGGTCAGACTGTCCTCAAAATCAATACAATCCTCCTGTTCCACCTCCCAAGTGCCAGGATTATAGGCCAGTGCTACCACACCAGGCTTGATATTATTATTCTGTAGGAAAGAGATCATATGTGTTACGAGAGAAAAACAGTGGGCACAAGTGAGTAAATTCTCTACTCGATCTAGAAAATATAGACAGTTAAGTGTCCATAACTGGCCCTTGATCAAGTTGGGTTAGGGTTTAGACAGCATGCAGGCTACCAGCCAAATAGGGTCTCCTTGTGGCAGTCTGGTGGGCAGAGACACCCACTGGGAATGGAGCCCATCTCTCACTAATGCATCTTTGGACAACTTATTTAAATGCTGTGAGCCTTTGCCTTCCAGACCTTAAAGTAGAGGCAGTAATTGCTAACATCTTACCGAATCTGGTAGATACCTGTGAAGGCTCTGGGAACCGTAGGAGCCTTCACAACAGCAGGTGGGGTGGGAAGGGAGGCTCGCTCCTTTCATAAGGAGTTCACTGTGACTTACTCCTGGGGGTGTCACAATAGAAACGGCTGAAGGTGGACTAGAGGACTCCAGAGCATATTAACGATACTCACTTTATGGATGACAAGCCACACTCCCATTTTTCTTACCGTAATTTCCTTATCTCAGAGATGAGGAAACTATCTACAGCTCAGCGTAGGAAATGGCTTGCTCCAGGTTCACAAGTGCTACATGTAACAGAACATGGAAATGATGCGGGTAGCTAGTGCATACCAGGGTCCCCTACTTCCAGTCATGCCTTTTCTCGAGCATTCCAAGCCCAACGGGATAGCTTCCCCCAGTGGTGCATCAGGCAGGCACTGGCGAAGCAGTGCTCTGGTTCACTATCCCACAATCCCACAGGGCCCATGCTGCTGCAGGAAGACGGCATTTGTCGCCAGTGTGAGGGCAATGACCCTGGGGGTGGTGGAAGGACAGCAGTGGTAGCAGGATGCTGGTGGGATGCTAAAAATCAAGGGACACAGAGTACCACCCATATGTAGGAGGACAATTCTAAGGCCTGCACGGCCTTTCCTCAGACCTTGATGTTGAATGCCCAAACTATTCAACCTACTCCCCTCAGAGAGCACTCTACCATCCAACGCCCACACAGGACACTGCTAGTGGGCACCTCTGTGGATGGTTTTAAAAAGAGAAATTTCAACTGCCACAGTATTTTTAGGTGACAATGAACAAGGAGCAAACACTGTCAAATGCCATCCTCACAACATCCCTGTGAGGTAGGTATGACAACCCATTTTACAGATGCAGAAGCAAAGGCTGGAGCCCACATCTGTCCAGGCCCAGGCCCAGGTCCAGAGCTCCTTTTCAGCCCACCTGTTTTGTGGTTTTAAAGAGCCGAGGGTCCTTCGATAGGGCTGCTGGCAGAGAAGTGTGATCGTTGGCTTGGGATGGTGCTCAGGAGGCCAAGGTGACGGGTGCGATTTCTGTGTGAGACAATTCCATTGACCATGTCCCTCAATCACAGATAGCACCCCTCACCTTGAGCCCAGTTTCACTGGCTGGCTGGCGAGCAGTACTGTTGGTTCTGGAACTTCGTCTTGGTCTTCACAGGAGGGTGCAAAGTCAGGGAGGGCGGGGTACATAAGGCACATGCAATGATTTGGGAACACACGGTGAGTTCACTGACACATGCCCATCTGGCAATCTCCTATACAATGCAGATAGGTGCCTGCTCCAGAGGAGCTCACAGTCTAGACCAGCCAACCAAGGTGTTAGCCAATGGAATACCAGTAGTGTTCACAGCTTGCCAAAGGGATCTGAGCTCCCTTGAGCACATAGGATACTTTCAGACACAGTAGTGCAAAAGATGAGTAGAGACAGGCCACCAGGAGATGACAAGGAACTTCTAGTGAGTACATGGACAGGAGAGCCCACAGGGCCAGACATGAACAAACTAAGAGAGGGCAGGTGCACTATAGAGGGCCATCAAGACACTTCATAGGCATCAACAGAAAACATGAACGTGAAGGCTGACCGTTTAGCCTGGCCCCAACCTTCTAGGGAGAGACGGTGGACACAGTAAGCACATGGGGCTGAGGAAGCCAACGGCAGACCATGAGGTGGCTTAACTGTCTGTCCCAGGACTCAGCCCGTGAGCTCCCGGCTCACCATGTCCCCAGTCTTGGCTTGCTCGTCCAGCTTGGTGAGGCTGTACCGAGCGCTCCTGCACCAGCCAGCATGCTGCATTTGGATGCTGTAAGGTAGAAAGGATGTCTCCTGAATCTACAGCCTGACTGGAGACAAAGTGATGACCACTGTGGTCATTGTTAGGGTAGAGGCAAACCTAAAACAGCATGGGAGTGCAGGGAGAGCCAGTGATTTTTATCATGAAAGGACAGGTAGAATTTTTAAGATCAGAGCAAGGTGAGTGACTACAAGAGACCACAGGCACGCTGGGAAAAGATCAGCCAGAGAAAGTGTGACTGGTGACTGAGTAGCTGTTGGCATGCTGCCTGGTCCAGCAGTGTTTGGTTCTAAGCATCGCATTCTTGCCAGGTGGGTCAACAGACACATGGGTCTAACATCAATGATGTGGCCGCCAGAGCACAGGGCAGGTGAATGAGGCTAGAGGCCAAGGAACAAAGCCTGGTGAAGCCAGTACCTGGCCGTCTAGCAAACCCAGAATGCATAGCTGCAGGAAGGAAGTGCCAACAGCTCCACAACCAGCTCGATGAAGGCATTTGGTTTTGCTTTTTCTTTGGGAGAAAAGGTTAGTAATTTCCAAAAGAGGTTTCTGAGAAGCAAAATTCAGACTAATTCCAAGCTCTGAGTTTTTACCAGCTGATAAAAACCAACTGGGCCTACTCATAGGAAGTCTGTCTACACATCCCCCTGGCTCTAAGCATGCTGTAGCTAGTAGACCTGTGCATCAAATATGGACATGGGGGGTGGAAAATTCAAGAAAACATTTATCACCCATTCCCCAGATAATAATACCTTGAAAGTAGCAATTATAAGCCAAGGAAGACAAGGTTAGACCATTATGTCCCAAGAGACCAGCGAAAGCATTTACCTCATTTTAATTCACCCAATGCACATTTCCATTAAACTATAAGATTTCTTTTTTCTCTCTCACTTCCCCTCCTCCTCCATCTTCTCTTCTCTTTGTCTTTCCCTTCTCCCTCTTCTCTTTCTTTCTCCCTCTTTCTTTCTGACTCCCACTTCATAAGATCAGTAAAGCAGAGCTCAGTTGGTTCTTTGCAGTAAGGCGGGGGCCTGGAGTAGCTTGCTGACCTGGCCCTCTGGCATGCCTCAGAATAGCCACTGGGAAATCCACTGCATCCAACCCCAAACCTCCAAAGCAGACCTAGCATCCCGAGGACCCTGTATTTTGGATTATGGAGGCAGATTTGTGTTGTGCAGATAGCACTTAAGGAGATATACACTCCTACAAGGAGCCTGCCCACACTGAGTTGCTAACTCATCATTTCTACCTGCCCCGCTAGTCTTCAGAACTTCTGCCATCAGCACTGGCTTTTCTGTATACAAGGCCATTCCCCACCATGAGCTCATTTTAGGAAGGTATCATCACCTCTAGCTTACAGATGGGAAACTGAGGTCTAAAGGTCAGAGAGCCAGTCAGCAACAGCAGGGCTGCTTCTGACTGCTACTCTGTGGATTCAAGTTCACACTACCATCCACTAGGACAATTGCTGTTGTACACACTGCCACCCATATGCTCCTGGGAGGTTGCAGTGTGCCACCAGAAGGAGCTCTACTTCCCAAAGTCCCATCCTGGTTCTAGGCCCCAAGAAGAAAAGGTGTTTCAAATCTAGATTGCCTGGGATAGTGGGAAAACACCTGGGTGTGGACCCAGCTCTGACCCTAATCTTCATGTGGCCGCTCCCCGTTTAGGTATTAGTTTTGTCATTTGTAAAATGTAGAGTTGGTCACCCGCGACTCCTTTCCCAGTCCCCACTCAGCAGCCCCGCCTAGGCCTGGACGTCTGCCTTCTAGAGCAGCTGAAACTGTGGAGAGGCACTCCCAGGCTGGGGAGATGACTCAACGGTTAAAGGTACTTGCTTGTAAAGCCTGTTAGTCCACTCACGTGAAAGCAGATGCAAAGGGGCACATGTGTTGACATTCATTCATTTGCAGCCACAGGAGACCCTGTCTCAAAAGAGAGTGGGGTACATATACCTCCAAGTTGTTTTTAGACTGCCACACATGCACCATGGAATGTGCACCCAAAACACACAGACACAGAAACAGACACACACACACACACACACACACACACACACACACACACACATACAATCTTGGGACTCTGCTTCAGGTGCTGTCAGGGCTCTTCTCTCCCGAAATAATGGGAGATGATCATAAAATGACTGTGGCAAGTTTTGAAAGAGTCTCAAGAGGTTTAACAGAAAACCTCTTAATGGGGAAAGAAAGTTGCTCTGAGTGAGGAGTGACCCCATAAGGCCATCTATCATGAATCAAGCATCTTACGTAGAAGTCAGGTCATATAACCCACTACTGGTTTATGGCTTCACATCCATTTATAAATGCAATGACTTGCTCAGGCTCAGGCACTAGAGCAGAAATATGGATCCAAGCTTGTCTCCCAAACATGCATTCTTCCCACTGTGCGCTGCTTCTCCTATGACACCTCCTGTCTCAAGATGACATGGGAAGCAGTGCTTTTTGCTCATCCCAATTCTTCTTCCTGACAGGGTCAAGTCAGTAAGTGGTCTGGTCATTCCTCCTCTGAGGTGGTTTTCCCAGGTGGAAGACGGACACTGTTCAGTGATGATCGAATGAGAACACAGATGGGCACATTGGTCATTGAGCTTGATTTTACAGAGCTTCTAGGCTAGGAGTTTAGTTCACCAGCCTCTCTGACTCAAAGGCTCCTTCCTCGTGACAAGTATTTTGTAATGTTTCCTATATTATCCTGAAATGGAATTCAGGGATTATATAACTATGTCCTACATAGATTAGAAAAATCTATGTAACACCCTAAGTGTTCCATGTAAGAGACACAGAGAAGTGATCTATAATAAAGCATCTACTACTGTGTATGGAAAAGGTCAGACACACCTACAGCAGGGGACACAGCCAGTGAGCTGCTTACACCTGCCCACAGACTCCCTAGGAATGTTTCTGACACACGCTTTGCCACCAGGGGAGTCATCTGGATGACCAAAATATTACAAGCCACAATGCTGGAGACAGAATTTCCAAAAGAGAAAAAAAAGTAAAGTTACGAACAGAATCAATTATCATTTTCTTTTGATATGTCATAGTTACATTCTTTAAAAATTCAATAGATACTACAATGCTTAAAAATAGTACTTTAAAAATATTGTTATTTATTTGCAAACAAGCAGAGAGAAAGAGAAAGAGAGAGAATGAATGAGAGTCACAGAGAGTATGGACACTCCAGGACCTCCCGCCGCTGCATACAAACTCGACACATGCACCCTTTTGTGCATCTGGCTTTACATGGGTACTGGGGAATCAAACTCAGGTCATTAGGTTTTGCAGACAAGCACCTTAATAGCTGAGACATCTCTCCAGCCGTAAAAACAGTGCTTTTTATTTAAGCAGAGTTAATTCCTTGTTCAGAACATTAAAGATCAGTTTCTGTCCGATGGAGATTCTGTTTGTATTTTTCAGAAGGCACTGAGAGAGCTGTGGTTCATCCAACCCTACTAACGAACCGCAGGCCGATAGCTGACATCCTGGCAAGAGATGAGCCACACCAGACCTACTGTGGAGGATCCATATGGAACCCCACAGAGAATGGTGGGATAAACAAGAGACCCACAACCACAGCCAATCAGTCAATACAGGATAAGCCAGACAACACAACCTAAAGCAGAAGTACAGAGACCCCCTAAGACCTCAACAATAAAGCAGCCTTAATACTCACCCACCATGACTCAGGGAACTGAGCAGAAGAGGGGGCGGAAAGATCTTTTAAGAGCCATGGTGGGGGAGAACTCCCAGAGACATTGCCCCCCTCAGTAACATCATACAAAGAGGGGGTGGAACTGGGTTGACTCCTAGGCTATCCATAATCCCTTTCCCCATGGACTGATCCAGCCTACTCACAGAGGAGGATATCTAGCTGATTGGGGATAGGGAACTGGGGATACCAACTCATTATTTGCTCATCAAATGTATCTAATTATGGATAAAAAATGAAATAAATAAAATAAAATAAAAATGAAAAAAAAATCAGTTTCTGCCTACATGTGTGCAGTGGGACATACAAAACCATTCTTCATTTGCAGCACCAACCTGCATGCTGCAACATGTCTGGCAACTTGGCCTCTACCCACCGCATCACCAAACACTTTCCTACTTCCATCTATCCTGATAGCATGCTCTTTATTTAGGCCAGCCCTGTCACTTCAGTGTCTAGAACATCAGAAAAGATAAAAAGTACCTCAAGTCTGCAGTGCAGTGGTGGAGCTGAGGTAAGAGCCATGGTTCCTGACTCCCAAGCCTCTGGAAGTGGTTCTACCCACTGATACAGGTGAACTCATGGAGGGTCAAATTGTCCCTCCCTGGGCCCTAAATCCCCCAGAACTTTAGTAAATGGGACTCAGGAAGTCTTGTAACAAACAACTATACGATCCCATATAACTCACATTGTGTGATCATATGACATTCAAAACCTGTCAAAATGGGGGCTGGAGCAATGGCTCAGTGGTTAGGGGGACTTGCTTGTAGGGCCTGACAACCTGGGCTTGACTAGCCAGTATCCATGCAGAGCCAGATGCACAAGGTAGTGCATGCATCTGGAGTTCATCTGTAGTGGATAAGAAGCCCTGGCGTGCCCATCCACCCCCTTCTCAAATAAATAAAATATTAAAAAGAAACTGTCCAAACAGCTCTGCTATATGGAAGCAGACTTTGTGGCTGTCCAAACTTTCTGGGGTTGAGTATGCTTTTAAAAAAATATTTATTTGCAAGGAGAGAGAGGGAGTGAGAAAGGAAGGGAGGGAGGGAGGGAGGGAGAGAGAGAGAGAATGAGAATGGGATCTCATCACTGCAAATGCACTCCAGAAGCATGCACCACTTTGTGTATCTGGATTTATATGGGTACTGGGGATCTGAACCTGGGCAGAACCCAGGCTGGCAGGATTTTGCAAGCAAGCACCTTTAACCACTGAGCCATCTCCTCAGCCCTGAGGATGCCTTTTTATTGGCTCTGGCAGTAGTTACTGAGGAGATACATGTATTAAAAACCACAAAGTCTGGGGCTGAAGAGATGGCTCAATTAGTTAAGTGCTTGCCTTGCAAGCATGAGGACCTGAGTTTGATCCCCAGAACCCATGTTACAAAACAAGCCCCACCAAATGTTATAGCATGTGCTTGTAATTCCTGTGGAGGCAGACAGGGCTTGATAGTGTGACAGGGTAGCTTAGGTAAGTTCCAGGCTGGTGAGAGACTGTCCCCCCACATAAAAAAAAAGCACACGGTTTCTGAAGAATAACACTCAAGGTAAGGTTATCTTCTGGACTACACACACACACACACACACACACACACACACACACACACACACACACACACGAGAACAAGCAGTAAGAAAAAAAACCACGAAGCCACCTACTTCAGATCTGTGCATGGTATTGTAGGTTGGTTTATACCTCAGCTGAAGAAAGAGTTAAATTCTCAGCAGCAAAGGAAGTCACTGCCAACTGCTACCCATAACAGTTTCAAATCAGGCCACACTCAAAACTGTATCCACACACCGCAAACTAGCTAGTGATTCCCACTTCACCAGGGATATTCACTCAATCCACAGGGGATGTAGAAGACAGCTGTTTGGAATCTGACTTACCATCTAACACTGCTAAGTTATTCCCTCACAATGGGTCATGGCTATCTTACCTAAAATGAGGGCTGATTTACTTGTGACACAATGATGAAAATAACAAAATAACAGTTTTTTTTTTTTAAGTTTTTGCTTTGAGAAGAGTTAGATATCTGGCTGAAGCTTTTTTTTTTTTTCCCCTTTAATATATCAATATGTACAGATAAGGACAGAGAGGTAGGTTCAGATAATTCAACTCAGCCCACTTTCCATGATGCTCAAGGCTCGTGGGTGGAAAGACACTGAATAAACATTTCTGATACACACCTATGATGCTTCAGGCCCAGCTGTGAGCCTTTAAAACTACTCATCCCAGGGCGTAGGCATGACATCTGCACACTGTGGGCCTTGTTATGAGAGGAAGGCTCTGTACAAGTACCTGATTGAACATGGTTTTATCAACTCATAAATACTCTCTTGGTGTCTGAACTGGGCCCAAAGTGCCACTAAGCCAGGCTTGAGAGATGTTTAAGCATGATCTCTCTTCCAGCACGAGACCCATGCTTCCCCACTTCTCTCTTCAGTTTTGGTGGTGGCGGCAGCAGCAGTTGCAGTAACAACACCAATGCTGATAAGGAGTGATAATGATGCCTTTACCTTCTAGCTCATTTAAATGCCACCTCACACATCTACATCAGTGTAAGGACACTAAGGCAATTGAAAACTTAAATGTCCAAGGGTTCCTTCCTCGGCTAGAATGTGGCAGAACCAGAGCTCAAACTGAGCAGTGTGACTTCAAGACTGGTTTGTAACCACCATGCTCCTCTGAGCTAAGATGCTTGTCAGACATGGTGTCTGAGGCTAGCCAGACTCTTGATGGGAGACCTCAGTCTTCCCTCTAAAGATGCTGTTGCAAATGCCCAGGAAAAATTGCAGGTAGTCTCTTTGCTTTGAATGCTCTACTCAGAATCTTTGCTAGCCCCTCTTCCACTGTCTTCATCAAGTACCAAGCCCACCCCAAGCCCTGCGGGTATGTAGGGTCTTTCAGGGTACTAGCACCCACCTTCCATTTTCCTTCCTATCTGTACCCCAGGCCCAGACACACTGTATTATGGTCTTTCCCAGAATGTGTAAACTCCCATGGCCTTTCCTTCTGCAATTGCAGAACCCGCTCACACCTCTGTCTCATGTAATGTAGTCCTTGCTCCTTTCTACTGCTGTCAAAGCCTCCCTTGCTGGTAGCCCAGATGGAAAGTTACCTATTTCCTTCAGTGCGTTTCCCAAGTACTTTGCACACTCACTACAGTACATGCATAGTTGTTTATGAATCTGTGAACTCCAGAATGCTGTAGTTACTTCTTTTCTCTTCAGCATGCCCAGTTTCTTACACTATTTACTGAATTTGTTAAACTTATGAGTAAATGAATTCAAGAATAAATTGTTAATTGCGCCAAATATGTGCTGTAAAACACGGAACTAGGAGGGCCCAACATAAAACAGATGTAAACCATAGAGATTTAGAAGCATATTAAGATAAGCCTGCACCTCAGAAATGGCAAAAAGATTCAAACGCATTCCTCCCCCTGCACAATCTTAATCATATCTCTAAACCTCAAGCCAGGCAGCAGGTTTCCAAAGACCCCACATAATGCCACTCAATTCAGTGTTAGTGCTAAGATGCCTGGCACCCAGAGCCAGGACAAAGATAGAATAACAGGTCTCAGCAGCAGGCCAAAAATGAAGCCCCGCTTACCTCCTTCTTGGGAATTCATGATGTTCAGGGCAAACAACATTGCATTGGAGAATGTGGTCGCCTCTTCCTTACTTGCAAAGTTTAAGCCATACACCTGACGGGCATCTCGCCACTGGTGGAAGGTGGGTGTTGCCTGATTGTACTTCAGCCCTTTCACGATTGAATAATTGATCACAACCTGGACAAGAAAAGAGAGAAATACGTGTAAATAAATAAAATGTAAGTGAGCTGGAGGGAGCTGTGATGGGGCAGACACTGTATCCTTTCAGCAACAGGGGGATGGGATGGGATCCAAAGGGAACGTGTGATCAGGTACACATTCAGACCGCTGGCTGAAGAACAGGGAGGGGTGGAAAAAATTTGTTACTTCATGTCACTAATAATGTTGTGTTTAGGTGTGAGGGTCTGTGCTGGGCGTCAGGCTCCCTTCGTTCTGGTTCAGGGCCCATGTCAACCATGCCACTCAAGGTGGTCATTGAACTTCTCTAGGACTCAGTTTCTCCAATGGCAACATGGGGATAATAATGCTGTCTTCCTGACCTCATGGGGATTCCTGGAAGGACCACTCAGTGATACTTATCTAGACTTTATTCATACCTTCTAGAGAGAAAAAGCTTTCTGTCATTTGAATCTCTGCTTCCCACAGCCCTCTGGATAGTAATTGGAATGCATTAGTAAATGAATTGTTAATTAAAAGGACAACTTGGAAAAGTTAATGTGCTACAAAATATACAGCATTATCACTATCTTTATTACTAATTAATGAATAAGCACCAATGGTCAGGAGCACTGTCAGTTCAGCAGGGAAAGACAGGGAAGACAAGAGACAAGCCAGACCTTCAGGGGTTCACACTATCAGAGACTCAACAGGCTTCTAAGCTTCTGTTCCTCTAGACTTTAAAGATAATTGTTTCAAGTACTTCAGGGCTATATTTAGTAAGTGGTGCTCTGAGAAGGCAGTGGAGGCGACAGTCATGGTTCTGCTTTTGTAACCCTCATGCCCAGAGTCACAGATCACAACACCTGGAACTTCTTTTCTTGTCCATGAAATGGGAGCATATGCTAGGCTGTCACGGTGTGGTGCCTCGTTCTGGGTTGTGAAGAACCTCACACAGCTTCTGGCAAATAGCAGGTTGGAAGTGTTGAGTGGGGCATATTAAGGTCCCTACAGATGTGGACACAGGCTGGATATGGACAAGGCTGTGTGGCTAGCCATTAGGTGTTGCAACAGAAAGCAAATAGATGTTTCTTGGATCTTCCTTAGCTTTGGTTTCCATGGCTCTGTGATCTAAGGATGGGGATAGCTCTCTCTAGCCCACCAGGAAGCTAAGCGGGGATAGCTCTCTCTAGCCCACCGGGAAGCTAAGTGGAGATAGGTCTCTCTAGCCCACCAGGAAGCTAAGTGGGGATAGGTCTCTCTAGCCCACCGGGAAGCTAAGTGGGGATAGCTCTCTCTAGCCCCCCTGGGAAGCTAAGCGGGGATAGCTCTCTCTAGCCCACCGGGAAGTTAAGCGGGGATAGCTCTCTCTTTAGCCCACCGGGAAGCTAAGCGGGGATAGCTCTCTCTCTAGCCCACCGGGAAGCTAAGCGGGGATAGCTCTCTCTAGCCCACCGGGAAGCTAAGCGGGGATAGCTCTCTCTAGACCACCTGGAAGCTAAACTCAGGAAGAGGTCTGGGGATGCAAAGGGATTGTGATGGTCAGACTTCTCTGCAGAGGCAGCCCCCTACCCTTGAGTGGGAGGTAGCTAGCTAGAGCTATAACCTAGGGACTGATTGGTGAAATATGAACCAATCAGCTGTCTCTCTGACTCACCTGGGGAGAACTTAAATTCACTTCCCTAGAGGAAGCCAGTCTCTTCCCCCACATGGCAACGGAGTAAAGAGATTGCTGATCCAGGCCTCAGTAAGGTAAGGCCTTCCCCCACACTCCAGCTAATGGCTGGGGTGGGGGCAGGTTCTAGACCTTTCCCCTCACAAACCTCTCCTCATAATAGGAGCTTTCTGTTATCTTTTCTTTGGCTGCTTATTTAGTTGAACACTGTTAAGTTCTATTAAACTCTGACACGTGTTTTCTCCACACTGGTGGCTGGAGAACTCTGTAACTTCCCACTGGTGACTGGGGGACTTCCCCATCCAATTCCCCCTTTCCTAAGTCAATAAATTAGAATAAATGTGTGTAATTAAAATTTATTTCGTTCCTATGTATAAATTCTTTTTGCATCAGAGGACACAAACTCAGAGGAGGAAGGAGGGGTTCCAAAAACTCTCTCTCTCTTCCTGTGTCGCTTACAATATTAGTTATCATAATCCGTATCAGGACATGGCCAAGACACCCTTCTAGCTGGCTAGACACTGAGACAAGGATCCTGGTTTGTTTTCTCTTTTACTGCTCACACTGCCATGCAAGACTGGAGCAGGGAAAGCCAGAGGACAGCAAAGGTGGACAGGATCCAGCTTAGCATTAACCCAGCCTTTGTCAGGTGCAAGGCAGCCTTGGGTCTTCCTGCAATTGCAACTGAGCAAGCAAACAAGTGAGGTGAGTGCTGACACACACCCTAAGTCAGTAAAGAAATGTAAATGTATCATGACTCTTACACCTACAGACAAAGTAAGTGAGTGGCAGCACTGGATTTGAGGCCAATCTGTGCCACTGCTGCTTTTTCTAAAGTGTACATATGCACACACATTTGCTTGTATGTGTGTACCCTTGTGGCACGCTTGCCTGTGGTGGGGTGGCCAGAACGGAACATTGGGTATCCTGCTTTATGGCTCCTGTTTGAGCAGAGTCTCTCACTGACCCCACAGCTTGCTGTTTTTTTTTCCATCTGCTCCAGCCATTTTCAGTTTCTGCTCCCCTACAGAACTGGGGTTACTGGCACACATGGCCACGCCCAGGTGCTCAAGTGGATTCTGGAGGTTCAAACTTGGGCAATCTCAGGTCTCCTCAAGCCCTTGAACTTTCGTAGGAAGTGTGCTTAACTGCCAAGCCTCTCCAGCCCACTGTGCCACTTCTGACTGCCAGCAAAATGAGCTGCAATTCTTCTTTTGGTAATTCCCTCTGGCCTTGGCAGCCTCGTGGCTCCGTTCAGCTGTGGAAGGTTTCAGGATCTTGGGAAGAGTGTAGTGGAGCCTCTCGGCAGGGAACATCTCTCTCTGGACATTCTTGGGTTCTCTGCTGCTGACAGCAGCTTTTTATTCTATTAAGTTAGTCTTATACTCCTGTCATACGCAGTCTTTCATCAGGAGGGAGTTTTTTTTTTTTTTAATAAAAATATAGGTTCAGGTCACTAAGCTTTTGGACAGACATCAATGTTCACAAAAATAATGGTTTATAATTTTCTTCTTTTTTTTTTTTTTTGGTAATGTTCTCAGAGTTTCTGTGTCACAGGTTATGTTGGTTTAATAAGGCAACATAGGGGTAGTCCTTTCTCTTGTAAAGAGCTTATGCAAGACTGATACTGTTTCTTACTTAAATGTTTGTTAGAATGAACCCGTATAGCCATCTGCACCTGGAGGATCATCTGTGGGAAGGTTAGGTTTCTAAGTATTCATTACATTTCTTTAGTAGATATTGGACTGTGTATTGTTGAATCAGTTTTAGTACATTGTTTCTCCAGGAATAAGTCCATCTCATTTCTAAGTTGCCTAATCTCCTGGTATATTACTTTATGCTTTTAATGTCTATAGGTTTTCATTCCTGATATTGGCAATTTATGTTTTTTACTACTCTGCATTTATTAATTTTATTTTCAAACAACCAAAATTTTGCTTCAAAGAACCAACATATCTTACTGTTCTCTATTATACATCTGCTTTCTATTTCAGTAGCTTTTGGGTTTAAACTTAAGCTTTTGCTTTCTCTAGCTTCTAAAAGCACGGATCACTAAGTTTTCATTATAGCACAAAATTTCCTATGTGAATTGTTTTAGCTGTACCTCATAAGTTTTGCCGCATTTCTTTTCTTTCTTTCTTTATTCCTTTCTTTTTTTTTAGGCAGGCTCTATCCCAGGCTGACCACGAACCCATTCTGTAGCCCAGGCTAGCCTCAAACTCATGACGATCCTCCTGAGTTCTGGGATTAAAGATGGCTTTGCATCCAGAAAAACAGTGAGAACTCAGTCTGAAGCACCAAGCATGTGTAACATGCTCTATAAAACATAATAAACACTTAGTCAGAGGCCCAAGTCTCTACCTAATGACTGAATGACAAAATCTTGTCAAAGTCAGCTAGTCTCACGGGCTCTCGGGTGCAACACACTGCATCTTTCGACAGTATACCTGTGTGTTGTCCATTTTTTTTGTTACTATAATGAGCTATCTGAAGCAAGTTAATTTTATAAAGAGAAGATAATTGTTTAGCTCACAGTTCTCAAGGCTCACAGGCAACCAACAGGTATGAAGGAAATGGAAACTTCTCACAATGAAAGCAATCAGTTTGGAGACTATGGCTGCAGCTCAGTGGTAGAGTGCTTGCTTAGCATGCATGAGGTTCTGGGTTAGACTCCTGGCCCCAGTTCCAGAAAAAAGAAAGAAAGAAAAAGAAAAACAAAACAGTTACTTAGGGATGCTCACTACAATTTAGGAATTATACCAGGTAAAAGACTTTATGGCAAATAAGATTTTTAGAAAAATCTTCCTACCATTTAGGCTCATCAAAAAGGGAAAGAAAAGGGGACAAGGAATGCTCTGGAGGTACTAAGAGTTCAGGGTTAGACAGACAACCTTGTATCAGCTGTCCTGAAGTAGGTTTGTTCCTTTTAACCACAGATGCTAAAACTTAACAGGGCTGTTTTGGCTAAAGCATACTCCTACCCAGAAGCAGATTATTTCTTGTTACTAACTAACTGATGTTTTCAGAAACAGCAGGTAAGCTGTTGTTCACTTAGCCAAAGCTTGAGCTCAAAACTATCAGAAGATAGTTTTTCATAAACACCAAAAGCACAGACTTGTTAACTTCATTGCTAAAAATGCCCTGGTTAGTCTTTCAGAAGGGAGCAGATGGGATAGCACTAAGGCACTGTGGTTAAGCAGACAGCCTACTTTCCCATGCTTTGATTTTAGCCTATATCCCAAAAGGCTCTGTGCTTCAGCTAAGCATGTGTGACATTCACGGCATGGATGGTATGGGCCATTATCCTGCACTTGCACAGGTATCCACCAGCAGCACCATGAACTACCTCAGCTGATCTGTCTAGGATGTACTATAGGGAGAAAAATGATTCTGGCTGTCCAATCATCTTGTATTCTTTTCAAAGTACGATTGAGGGGAATGGTAAACCAAAAATCTTAATAATCTTACAAATAAATATGAAAGCATAGAACAAGTCTGAAACATTTCTGTACTATAGTTTTCAAAGCTCTTTCACATCTATTATTTTACCTGACTCTGATAATAACTGCAAAGTAGGCTGGATGTAGATTACTGTTTCCACGTGACAGATGCGAAAACTGAAGTTCAGGAAAGAGACTGCTTTTGGTCTCATACTTTGGAGTATGAGGCTACAGAGTCAGAGTTGAACCCACATGTCTAATTCCAGACACTGGCTTTTTTGGGGTACCCCGCCCTTATGCAAGTACTGGTAGGTGCACAGCTCAGGGGAGTGGTCTCTAACTCCAGTATTCACCTGCTGATCCTGTAGCTTGACCCCAACGACTCTGAAGGTGTTGCTGGCAGTGTTGTGGTAGATGTTGATCCGGCTGAATCCCTGCTGGCCTGGCTTGATGGGCACCCATTTCTTACTGGTGTCATCGTAGACCATCACGGAAGCCCGCGCTTGGCAGATACTCTGTTCACTGTAGAGTGAGAAAAACAGTGTCAGCCTTGGCTATGGCTACTGTGGATGGAAGCTGGCTCAGCCCTTTTCAGTAACAAGGGGCTCAAGGCTATTTGACATAAGAAACGCTCTAATGTCTAGAGCTTCCAACTTAATCTGGCAAGGCCGTCCTGTGAGGAGGAGAACTTTATTCTCCAAAGACCATGCAGAGTGGAAAGACAGTCTGTGCCAGACCAGACAGTGGGGAGACCCCTAGATTTGCTCTGGGGTGTGTGTTTGCACAAGGGAGGAACTGTTAATTGATTATTTGCCAACTGTCTTTATTATACACCCTGTGTTAAATAAGACAATGTTTTAAAGCACCTTTGGCTCACAATCTTTAGCTATTGAGTACCCACATTTACAGATGAGGAAAGAGTGGGTTAGAGATTGGAAAGGATTTACGTAAATTCACATAGGGATTAAGTGATAAAAATCAGAATTTTCAGCCAGATCTGCCTAACTCAAGAGTATATCACATAGTTTCTTTGCAGCATCCAATAAAACGTTCAGTTTATAGTATTCATGACAGGGTAGTACCAGGTAAACTTTGGGACCAATGAAGTAGCTAGGCAATCTAAAGAACAGAGCAAATTATCACAACATGCAGGTAGTTTTGTCTGACTCAGTTAAAGATATTGTCAGAGCAAAGC
The DNA here is from genome assembly GCA_004024765.1 of Zapus hudsonius. NCBI lineage: Eukaryota > Metazoa > Chordata > Mammalia > Rodentia > Dipodidae > Zapus > Zapus hudsonius. Next base: position 65,223 of record PVHP010004875.1, read on the forward strand.
AACCTTCTACGTTTAGAATATGACAGAAAACCAGAGAAGCAGCAGAAGCAGCCGCTGGAGAGGTAAGGTGTCACCTATAATGAATACATAAAGATACCTGCTAGTGCATTTATTTTTCACATCCTGATAGTGCTTCGGTTACAAGCCACAGTTAAAAGCACATGAAGATTCTCAAACTGAAAAGGTAAAAAGTGGCCAGCAAGAGTGGACAGTGTCATTTATCAGAATGGAGGCCACATCAAGACAATGATGTCTGGAAACAAGGTCTAAAGCCCAGCTATTTGGAGTAACGGTGAGGATGCGAAGTGAGTACAGTGATGGATAATCAGAGACCAGATCAAGCGAGCTCTGCTGGGTGGATTTTGCCATGTTCTGAGGTCAGGGAACCCAATATTTGGGAAAGATTCCTTTCCCCAGCCCTGTGATTCCCAGATGACAGAAACAGTGCCTTTTAAGATAGACTTTCATGGCCCGGAAACTAGATGCAATCTGTATAGTCAGTTCCTAGGCAGGCTGAACTTCCTCAGGACCTCTGGGTAGAGTGATTTGCCCTCCTTGTACCTTGATGAATTCCTGTGGGCACTTTATGGCTCGTAAGTGCCATAAAGTACCATTGAGTTTCAACCTTGCCAGGCCTGCTTAGCTCTAGCTCTGGGGTCTACAGTGGTTTGTTACCAGCCAGACATCCAAGCCTGAGAGTGTTGGTGCACCTGGCAGCTGTACCAGGAAGGACCCACAAGGCCTTTGGTCCATGGTGCACTTTTTTCTCCATGACACACCACTTATCTCACAGATACTCGGGTGACAACAATTAGGTTTCTGTTTGCCTGGAATACCTTATCTTTTAAGAGAATGTGCCAGGAGGCTTGCTCTTCCTCTGCTAAGTTTGTTATGAAGTCTAGGAGAGACAAATAAACCACACACAAAATCAGTTTGGCCTTGGTTCAAGTCATAGTCCCATCCCAGTCTGGACTGACCATAAACTATGTTATTATAGGTACAGTTTTACCTCTTACTGCCACTGATAGATATACTTGTCACAGTTGCTGACTCTGACAATGGGCAAGAAGGTGTGTATTCCAGATACTTCTTGAGGGCTGGAGATGGTTTGAGCTTAAAGACAGTGTTCAACCCCTAGATGAGATGATGTGGGATTTTAGGTAGAGGAAACAGGCAGCACAGACAGAGGCAGGAAACAATAGGCCCTTGACAGGGTGAGAGTTCACACAATGCTCAGGGGTTTTAGGCACAGAGACAATACAAATGAATATAAATAAATGTATTGAGCTACTAGATGCTTCAGTGTCAATGCCAACGACAATTTTGGCCATTGCAATTATAGCTACTTTTTTTCCTTTTTTTTTTTTTTCTTCAGAAAGGCTCTCCTGGCTCTCCCAAGCCTCCTTGCCAGATTAGGTTTGTAATTATTTGTCTGAGTCTCTGACTAGCTGCTACTCCCTGGCCTGTTCATCTGGTTAAATGTTTCTAGGCTCACTGGTGTCCGTTGCAAAGCAAACACACTGTACCCAATTTTAAGACCTAGATAGCAGATGAGAGAATGATAAGTCAGGGACTTTATGGAGGAGAGTTATTGGCATAGCAAATAAGACAGGTAGGTAGTTTTGTTATGGGGCAATAGGAAGAACCAAGATACACCTTCCATTGTCTAATGGACCCTCAAGGGCTATCCATAACCCTTTGTGACTGGAGAGCAGTGACTGGAAGTCACTGAGAATAAGGAGTGGTGTCTAGATTAAAGCCATCTGACTCTTCTCTTTGGAGAATGCCCTGTCATTTAAAGGCTCAGTGTGCACTGTCAGGGCAGCTTCACTGAACATGAAGAAGGATTAGATTAGATCATCTAGGGCTCTTTTTAGCTCTTACAGTCTCAAGTGAGTAATTATTAGACACCTGCTGTGTGCCAGGGCTTGGGGAATAGAAAAGAATGAGACAAGCACATCCCTGCCTTCATGACTTGGTTGTGGTTCCTGCCAGACAAAATTGTGCATCTCATTCTGGAGGTTCTGCCAATCTATCTCCCCAACCAAAGCTCATGATCCGGGGGATTTCCTGGGAGGTAGGGCATTCTGTGTTGAAACTGGGACAGTCCCAGGCACAACAACATAAGACAGCCGCCCTACTGAGATTTTCTTCTCATTTTTCTTTAATTTGATCTCTCAGTCATAGTAACTACCTCAGGCAACATACCTAATAAACAGCTGTGGGCTGACATGAGCAGGACCCCCCTCTAGCTCCTTTCATTCAGAAAACTGCTGGTCTCCTCCTTTCCCCACACCCTCCCTCACTCTTCATTCTCCAAATCCCCACTGGACCTAGCTTCTGTTTCTGATGATACATGGGAACAACCCCAATCACTTGCCCCCTCTTGGAAGTTCAAACACTACTGATCATATCCTCAGTTTTGAAACATCTCCTGACTCCCAATTTACACACACTTGGATCTCTATTATATCTCTTGGTGATTCCATTTCAGCTTCCTTCATAGGGTTTCTTTCTTTCTTTCTTTCTTTCTTTTTTTTTTTTTTTTTTTTTTTTTTTTTTTTTTTTTTTTTTTTTTTTTTTTTTTTTTTTTGCTATCCCCCTTACATTAAGGGCTCATAAGCTGGGACCAACAAAAAGGTTGAAGGGTCTAAGGATCTATGAAATCATTTGCAAAAGTGGGTGTTCATCTGATCACACTCTCCGATGGGAGATTGTGCTTTTATTTTTCAGGATGCAGCGAGAGAGCTGGGGACCATCTAACCCTACCAACCGACCGTAGGCCGATACCTGAGATTCTGGCAAGAGAGGAGCCACTACAGTCATACTGTGGAGGATCCATATGGAATCCCGCAGAGGACGGGAGGAATGAGGGACCCACAGCCACAGACATTCAATCTACACAGGATAAGCCAGTGAGACAGAAACCAACGATCTTCAACACAAAGACCCCTAAACTCACAACCTTAAAGCAGCCTTAATACTCATCCACCACGACTCAGGGAACTATGCGGAAGAGGGGGCAGAAAGATTGTAAGAGCCGTGGTGGGGGAGACTATCCAGAGGCATGGCACCCTTCAGTATCAACACACTTGGGCCAGGAGGACTGGGCTGAGTACTAGGCTATCCAGGGTCCCCTGCCACAAGGACTGATCCAGATGGCCCACGGAGGAGGATATCCAGCTGATTGGGGATGGGGAGGGGGGCATTGGGGAATTGGGGATAACAACTCATTGTTTGCCCACTGAATAATGTAACTCATTATGGACAATAAATATATATTTAAGACTTAATAAAATAAAATAAAATAAAAATGAGAAAAAAAAAGTGGGTGTTCATGCTTTTGGAAGCTTTTACCATGCTCCACGTAGGCCCCTATTCTAAATTTGATTGTAAAACTACCTTAAATATTGATATTTCCCAAATGTAAATTATTTCAAATTTCTCTATCAATACTTATGGTGCATTTAAATTAAAAAAATCAAGTTAGGTGCTGGGCACGGTGGCACAGGCCTTTAATCCCAGCACTCAGGAGGATCAATGTGAGTTTGAGGCCAGCCTGGAACTATA